>WWET01008314.1:23317-39670 GCA_011038615.1 Limnodynastes dumerilii | reverse complement strand
ACAGTCATCTCTGCTGCAATCAACAGTTGGGGGAAGGGGGGGCCCAAGAACTTGCTGTACCGGGGCCCAGAATTTCTCTTGGCGGCCCTGCCCAGGAGTGCCTATATTGTGTGGACTTTGCATTATCATAAGGTGGGTGAGTTATACCCATACCCATGTCATAGGAAGTGTTGTACTTCTCAAATCCTGCATTGCGTGTGCCAGCTGTGCTCTCCTTCATTATACCTACTCTTGTAGGATGCATATTGCCTTTATCAATTCATTTACAACCTTTTGCTCCAATGGGAAGATCAAACAAAGCAGCTGCAGCAGCAGCAAAGTTATATAAAATATGCACGATAATCCATCAGTGCTCTGCCACCTCTGCAATCTCCTGATGCGGCTTCTCAGGCCAACTCTACTTTCCTCCAGCAAGTCCTTTTAGCAATCTCAGCCTCCGAGAAAGCCCTAATGAGTAAAATTGGCGAGGTACAGGTGGACATCTCACTTCCTAGACACGAGATAAGGGAGAGAGTTATGGACACAGAAAGACGCATCTCAGCCCTCAATGATATAGTGGCTCCTACCCCAGGTCAAATTACCAACCTATTAACGGTGATCACCCAGTGTAAGCAAAAACTAAGACATGGAGGGCCGCTTGCACTGAAATAATCTTTGGTTTGTGGGTCTGCTTGAGAAAAAGGAAAGGAAATAATCCGGTCACTTTTCTGGAAGAACGGCCGCTAGGAATCTTCGACAAGGAATCCTTTACTTCGCAGTTTGCGGTGTAGCGTGCCCACAGGATCACATCCCGGGCCTTGGTCCCTGGGGAACCGCCGTGCACCTTTATTGCCAAATTTCTGATAGAGATAGAGATACCTTGCTCCGTCTGATATGCACTAAATGCCAACTTCAACTTGACAACCAACCCGTTTCGATTTTCACAGATTTTGCAACTGATATACAAAAGTCCCGAGCCCAGTTCACCTTGATGTATCTCTCCAAGCTCCATGTCATGGCTGATGGATCTACCATGTTCTTCCATACTCCGCAGGAGGCCGCGGACTGGCTTGAGTGACGCACAGGCCGACATATCCGGCAGGATCAATAACTACTTCTTCATGCTCTGTCACCAGTGAAAGTTGAGAATAATTGGGATTCTAGTAATTATTAAATTATTATTCTATTATTCTAGTAATTATTAAATTAATATAGTAATAATTGGGTCTTTTATTGCACTTTCCATACTTTTATCTTATCTTAATGCTTAACGTTTCCCTGTAGTAGCTATATTTTGAAAAGCAAATGTTTACCTTGCTCAGTTTAAGGAATGTTTTGTTACACTGAAAACTCTTTGTTGTACAATTATGGGGTGTTTAGTGGAGCTGACCCTCTCTATGGTTGGGGAGCTCTCATTCTAGTAATAGCCTTATCCCATTAGTTATAATGGGTATACAGGGTGGGTTTGTGGGATGGGATTTAGATATAGTAAGTATTCATGTCTATTTTCTACTGGCCTACTTTCTTTGCTCTTGCAGTACTACTTTGTCCTTATCAGGTATATAGGATGATAGGAATGGTGTGTCTCATGAGGAATGTTGTGTATTATATACCGTTTTCAAGTGTTTTGCTATGGTGCAGCACACTTTAAAAGAGGATGTTACCCTACTGGACTGGAACACACGTGGGCTTAACCATAAAATTAAGTGCTCCTTAGTTCTTTAACCAGGTTAAAAAAACACAAGAAGATATAATCTGTCTTGTGGAAATGCACTTAGTTGGTAGTAAGGTTATGGCACTTAAGTGTCCTTGGGTGGGTTGGATTTATCATGCCACATATACCAATTATTCTAGAGGTGTCTGCTGCTGGTCCGAAAACAACTTAATTTCAGTGATGATCGGGTGCAGATAGATTTACATGGCCGATTTATTTTCCTACAAGCTAGGATATCTTCTATACCATTTGTAATAATGGGGATATATATACCTCCTCCACTCAATCATGAGGTGCTTAGGAAGGCAGCCATGTTCCTTTCATTTGCGCCCGATTCCCGTGTAATCTGTCTGGGGGATTTTAATAATTTTAGATAGACATCTAGATAGTGAGTAGACGGGTTCCCTGACCCCTGCCCCAACCGCCTTTTGAAAAATAATACGGGAAATGGGTTTGGTGGATGCCTGGCGTTTTCATCACCCGCACCAACAATACCTTTCTTGCCACTCTAATACTCATAATGCAATGTCTTGTATTGACATGGTGCTGGTGTCCTGTAATTTAACTCCTTATATTATTTCTGTGCATTATTCTACAAGGGGCATTTCCGATCATTCCCCACTACAGCTTAAAATAAATTTAGATAGAAATAAAGGTATTCGATTTTAAAAGCTAAATCCCTTTTGGCTTACACACATGGGATCAGGGCTAGATTTAGTATCCATTTGGGAGGGATACTTTGCAGATAATGAAGGAACTGCATCTTTTGTTACTGTGTGGGAAGCATTTAAGACTGTCTTGAGGGGATCTTTCATTATGGCAGTGCCATTTTTTAAAACATTTCATAGTCGCAAGGAACAGGATCTAGAACAGCAATGTAGGGAGTTTGAAGCTAGGTATTTGGAGATTGGATCAGTGGTACATAGACAAGCGAGGCATGTGGTGCAAATGCAATGGCTGGCTATCTTTATGATAAGTCCAAATGGCGGCTTCTTTTTGCAAGACGCTCCCTATATTTTCAAGCAGATGCTGGGGGTAGCTATATGGCTTGCTTAGCCAGAGAGTTGTCCCAATCTAACACCATTCCCGAAATCAACGACTCTGCTGGTAATGCCTGTAAGTTGAGATCTGATATTGCTGAGGTCTTCTTGCAATACTATCATAATTTATATGCTACTCTTACACTGCTAAACAGTTGTCTGAATATCTAGATACCATGGACCATATTCACAGATCTGTTTTTGCATGTGGTTGCTTGCGTATTTTTAGGATCAGATGGACTGCACATGCAGTAACTTTTTCCACGTACATTACGTAGTATTTACGCACGTAAGTACTTTCAGCACAGACTTGTGAATCGCACTTAGGGACATACGTACGGAGGGGCGTGGCTTTTTTCTGGACATTAGAAATTATGCAAAACTGGGCAGGGGGAAGTATTTAAAGCATTTAAATGGGCATTTGAGGGCGCAGTTAGATAAATACGCACGTATGTAAGTAATATACGTGCATAAGTACACACATAGAATTAAGGGTGCCCTATGGAGGCGGAAGTCACCGAAAACCCATCCGTGCAAGGGGTATGTCATGGGTGTTGCCTTGCAACGTAGGTGCATATATTTACGTACTTTATACACACGCATCTGTGAATCCAGTCCCATAGCACTACCTGTCCTCCCGCAAGACACTGCTAACATAATTTTTTGAATAACTTCAAGGAAAAAAATACCATTACCAGTAAAGAAAGGGCATATCTAGAAATTAAAGAATTTAATATCCCAGTTATATACATCCTCCCAAAAATTCATAAGAGTATCACAAAACATCCAGGGAGGTCAATTATAGCTGGCATTAATTCTATAACCACCAGTTTATTGGAATTTAGGGATAATCACCTACAACCTCATACATAAAAATACGGTGGATGTTTTAGAGAAATCAAAATATATTCAATGGGAGGCTGACTATTTCCTAGTGACAGGGGACGTCACTTCCCTTTATACAATTATTAGACATACAGATGTTATAGAAAGTATTTCTATTACAAAGTAATTATGACGGGTCTTCAAAACAATTTATTTTACATGGGATTTTATTCATTTTAACCAATAATAATTTACATTTTAATGGAAAGTTTTATCTGCAGGCACAGCCATGGGTATATTTGCTCCCAGCTATGCAAATTTATTCATGGGAAAATATCTCAGTGTGGAACGGCCATGAGTTTGGGTGCAATCTGGTATCCTAGTGATGCTTTATTGATCATGTTTTTTTTTGTTTTTTTTAATCTCTTTATTTATGTCGTTTTTCAATTTTTTTTTCCCTAAAGCACATGTACAATCCATACAACAACTTTCGGTATACAATGATGTACAACGTGGGAAACATTTGAAAGCAAGCAGCATACAAATTCTATAGGCATAAAACAATCAGAGAAAAAATTAAAAGCAAAAAAAAAAAAAAAAAAAAAAAAAAAAAAAAAAACAAGATAAATGACATATCTAAGTCCTAATGTATTAGCGATATATATAGGTAGGTCGACCCTATGCGTTCAGAAAACCGTAAATCAACTAATGTTCAGGTAGATGTTACCAGAACAGAGAACGGGTACCCCGGTAATGGGTACCTAGCTCAGCTTACATCTCATAACGTATTATTATAACTTTAAGAGGAAGAAGATAAAGCTTGTAGAATGAGGGGGAAGGAGGGGTTTGGAGAAAGTATTGGAAAGGGAAAGATTAGGGTGGCCTAGTACAGTGCTCCTCTTATAGAGTCCCAGGGTCAGGGACATTAAAAAAACTATGCCATAAGGACCATGTGGAATGGTAATGTTTCACCCTGTTATTCATTAATGCTGTTATATATTCCATAGCTGAGAGATGCCAAATCCTGTTCAGAAGGGCGGTATGGGAGGGTGGCTGGGGATTTTTCCAATTTTTAGCTATAAGGGACCTGGCTGCGTTGCAACACTGTATTAAAAGTTTTTCTGCCGGCTTATGCATCTCAGGAATAGGCTTACTTAACAGAAACACCGCAGGGTCCACCGGAAGGGTACTCTCTAGCAATTGATTGAGAAAGCTAATTGTATCCTCCCAAAATCAGGTAATTATGGGACAGCTCCACCAAATATGGAAAAAAGAACCAATTTCCCCACAATTCCTCCAACACTGATTAGAGACTGAAGGGAAAAAAAAGATGCAGTTTCGAGGGGACTAAATACCAACGCGTATATACCTTGTACGCCGTTTCTTTCACACCAACATTAATGGACGCCTTGGCAACACGAGTCCTGATATCCGACCATACTTCGCCGCCCAATGGAGCCCCCAGGTCTTCTTCCCACGCCAATTCATGCGGTTCTCGTTCCTCAGAAGTGGATTGCAACACCATATGGTACAGTAAAGAAATCATGCCTCTTTGCCCCACTGAGTAGATACAGAAGCGCTCAAATTGGGTTGGGCGTCGCAGGGTCTTAGAGTGAGCTAGAGTCTGGATGAATTTGTGGGCTTGAAAGTACAAATAAAAGGCTGACTCTGGAAGGCCGTATTTAATTCTAAAGTCTGCGAACGTTTGAGGAGCATATTGCCCCAGGATATGAAGAAAATGGTCTATACCCTTCTTTACCCAAGACTGCGTGGTTTGAGATGGGACACTCTTGGGGAAATGGGGATGTAACAAGATAGAAGTTAAAGGTAAGGGAAATTATGTGAGTTCCAACTTGGAGTGTATCGTGTCCCACGTTTTTAGGGTGTATTGTATGGTTGGGATCCCCTTGAACTCCGGCCGGTCTGTTGGATTTAGATAGCCAAGGGAGGTACCCCACCTTTCCTGTATCGAGAAGTGCATTTTTTATGTCCACCCATCTTTTGACTCCCGGTTTAGAATGCCATGTGACAATGTGGCTCAGCTGCGCAGCTAGGTAATAATTGTGTAGCAAAGGCACCCCCAAACCTCCCTCCACCGGGGACTTGAGTAGGGCTCGACGTAACCTGAGTTTTTTCCCCTCCCATATAAATTTCATACAAGAAGTTTGTAACGCTTTGAGCACTGAGGTGGGGACCACTATGGGCAGGGTCTGAAACAAGTACATCAAGTGGGGAAGAAGATCCATTTTAACAGTGTTTATTCTCTCTATCTAGGAGATGTACATGGGCCGCCATCTCTCCAGGTCCTGATCAATTGATCTAATAAGGGGGGTGTAGTTGGCGGTATAGAGTGCGTTGAGTATGTTTTAGTTATTTGGACCTCTAGATATTTTACCGAATTAGGGCGCCATTGGAAATTAAAACTAGCCATCAGACCTTGGAGAATCATATGGGGGACGTGTAAGGACAGAGCTTCGGATTTTGAATGGTTCACTTTGTAGCCGGAGAGACGGCCATACTCATCAAGTTCTTTAAATAGATTCGGCAGCAATAACAAGACTTTATATTGGGTGCGTCTAAGGGTGATTCCCTCAATATCAGGATTTAAACGGATCTTAGCGGCTAGTGATTCAATACTTAATGCATAGATAAGCGGGGAGAGAGGGCAGCCCTGACGCGTGCCGTTTGTGAGAGCAAACACAGGGGAGAGCAAGCGGTTAGTAGAAATTGAGGCTGAGGGAGATTGATAAAGGGCCTTGACTGCTGTTAAAAAGTTGTCTGTAATCCCAAAGGATTGCAATGAAGAGATCATAAATTTCCAGGAAAGGCTGTCAAAAGCCTTTTCGGCATCAAGGGCTAAGATTACAGAAGGTGAGTGAGTCCAATTAAAAAATGGTGAATTAAATTAATGGTATGCCTGGTATAGTCGGCGGCCTGTCTCGTTGGAAAAAACCCCACCTGGTCAGGGTGTACCAGGGAAGGGAGAATCTTGTTTAGCCTAATTGCTAATACTTTGGCGAACAATTTCAGGTCAGAATTAATCAGTGAAATGGGACGATAATTGGAACACACCATGGGATCTTTCCCTGGTTTCGGGATTACTATTATTTTGGAGCGGGTAGTCTCTGGCATGAATTGACCTCCCTGAAGGACGCAATTAAACAGATCCCTGAGCCAAGGCAGGAGTACCTTTGCAAAAGACTTATATTATGCCACTGGAAAGCCATCGGGGCCAGGGGCCTTACTAGATTTCTGCATTTTCAATGCTTTCTGGTCCTCTTCTAGAGAGATTTAAGCATTTAACATCTGAGCTGCCCCCTCTCCCCTCTCTCGGCAGATCACAAGCATTTAAATACTCATGAACCTGGGCGGACTGAACCTCCGGTCCTGAGTGCTGCATGTTATACAGCTGAGTATTGTTATGAATACTCCGGGCTTACCCCAAAGGAACCGGAGTGGTCCAGGAGGAATACTCCGGGTTTACCTGTTAGGAACCGGAGTGATCCCTAAGAAGATCCCACAGAGGTGAAACTAGCAAACTTCCGTGATCCGGAATCTTACCAACCAGGTGGTTTTCACCAGAGCCCCTAATGGTGGGGATGGACTGCGCGGCCCCTGGCGGTGTGGTCATCCCCCGTTGAGCTTGGACTCGTCGGAAAAGGAAGTAAAGACACCCCACAATGAACCGTCAGAGGACAAGAACAACGACTAAGAAGGAGCAGAACCGGTAGGTAGGTACCTACCGGAGACAAACAAACAAAAAACAAGAACAAGGTACTGAGGACAGAAGCGGATCACAGGACAAGACTTGATGGACTATGGCTAACTCACAGCAGGCACACAGAGTCTCCGAGGAGATACAAGCACAAGCGGCCAGGTAAGTATTGGATAACAGGGCAGGTAAGTACACGATAAGGAGAAAGAATAAGGAAGAAGAAACACACTAGGAACTGGGTAGGCAAGGTACAATGGCAGGGCAAGAGGGCTAGCAACAATCAAATTCACTAGGCAAGCACAGAGGCAAGGCACTAGGCACACAAGAGTAGCAGGTCACAGTTCTGACAGGCAGAGTCTATAACCGGCAGGGAACTAAAGAAAGAACAGGTTTAAATAGACTATGAGAAACTGTGATTGGCTGAACTGTGGCAATATGATTGGCCAGGCGCTAGAGGGCGCAGAAGAGTCTGTTTAAAAAACACAAGAAAGACGCGCGCCCTCAGGGAGATGCAGCAGCGTGCGTGCACAGCCGACACACGCCGACGAGACCTGTGGAGCAGAGGACCCGGGCAGCGCAATAGACGGTGAGCGGGGACGGACGCCAGGAGGAAGGTAGGTAACGGCCAGGCAGGGAAGCTGGCGGCTCCTAACAAGTATAATACTTTTCAAAAATTCTGTTTATGTCTCGGGGATCATGGTGAAAGGACCCGGTACAGTCCCGTAGTCTAGGGATGGCTTGCGCAGCTCTCTTAGCCCTTAAGCGGGAAGTGAGTCGGCTTTATTGCCTTTCTCATAAAACCACTGTTGAAGCCTGCGGAGCTTACGTTCAGTTTTTTTCCGCTAGCAGACTATGAAGTTCCCCCTGCACTTGAATCAGTTCTTTCAGAATTGATTGGTCCAATGTTTGTTTGTTGCTCTAAGCTGTGTAACCGCTTTGATAATACTAAAATAGTGGCTTCCTGTTTACGTTTATGTTGGGAGGCAAATTGAATGACTGTCCCTCTTATAACCGATTTGTGTGCTTCCCAGAGCAGGGGCAGGGTGATATCCATGGTGTTGTTAATCTCAAAGTATTCATTCAATTTTGCGGTAACCGCCTCCTGAAACTGTGGGAATATTAAAAGTATCTCGTTCAATCTCCAATTAGACCTATTTGCGGGGTAGTTACCTATATTTAGGGAGATGGAAATCATTGAATGGTCCGTCCATACAGTCGATATAATATCCGCATGGGTAAGGGTTTGTATGAGCGGAGCGCAGGTGAACCACATGTCAATTCTCAAATACACATGGTGGGGATGAGAATAAAATGTGTAATCTTTGGTGGTAGGATGTAGTGCCTGCCACGTGTCAAAGAGAGGTGCTTATTTAAAGCCTTGGAACCCGTATATGTGTCTGACCCGGGGAACTTACAGTGGAACGGTCCATATCATGGGAGATAACCGTATTAAAGTCCCCACCCAGCAACACAAAACCCTTGCTCATGGAGTGCAGTTTAGAGAAAAGAGCGTGAAAAAAAGATGCCTGGCCTGTGTTGGGGGCATAGATGTTAGCTAGCGTTATGGCCGAGGGACCCAGCCTACCTGAAACTATAAAATATCGGCCTTCTTCATCAGCCAACGAGTCTGTAATCTCCAGTGGGGCATTGCGACCAATCAGGATAGCTGCACCATTCCGTTTGGACCCCGCATTCGCGTATAATGCGGTGGGATACTGCCGCGTGGACATGGGATGGCCGGATGCTTTCAGATGCATCTCTTGGATAAAGACAATATCAGCTCTATGTTTAGATAGATCATTAAATAACAGAGATCTTTTTTGAGGTGTATTCAACCCTTTGGCATTCACAGAGAGAAGAGTCAAAGGCATAGCACAGCTCACAAAGCACAGCCCTTAAGGGGGGAAAGGTAAAGAAACAAAGGAGAGAAGGGAAGGGGGAAAGAACAAAGAGTTAGTAGCTAAGGTCGCCCTAAAGAGCGGGAAAGCTACTTAGTTGCGAGTCCTTGGACCAAGTAACCAAAGGACTCGGGTGTGGGGGTATCACCTGTAAGCTAAATATAACACTGCTACGACTAAATTTGATAAATTAAAAATACACTATGAATAGTAACAACTGTAAGACCCCAAATTGGGGGGGTGGTGAATCTACCGAGAAAGCAGGGAGAGAGCGGGAGCCCAAATATGGGGTCCCCCAAAGGAACCTAACTGTAAGAAACACACTAGAAAACATATGCACTTGTAACTAGCAAACCAATCTAGTAATTTTAGCGAACTAGACATGTAGAAACTGCTATATCCAGGTAACACTGCTACATCCTACAAGATATACTAAACAGGCAATAAGAACTCAAAAACTATGAATAGTAGATCCCTGCATAAACAGGGAGAGGATACTTAAACATAATGGGGTAGAGCCAGAACTACGCTACTACGCGAATTTACGCGTGGCGGAGACGTAAAATCGCAGTTTAGAACGCACTGCGCATGCGCACCATAGAAAATACGCACATTCACGTAGCGTAATTGTGAACGTATGGGAACTTTACGTATGTGTCACGTAAATACTTACGTGTGGGCGTGCCAATTTTACGTGTGTCAACGATACGTGCGTTTTACGTGAAGTAGGCGGGGAGGGTTTTTTTAAAAGTGTACAGTATGGGCGTGCAAAGCTGCGTACGTTCACGTAGTCAGTACGTCCGTTCGCGGACGTATGCTGTTACGTTTGGAAAAGTTAAGGTAGGTTTTGGGTAGCGTATTTTGACAAAATACGTCCGTGCAAGGGGTGTACCAAGGGGAGTGTAGCGAACTTACGTGTACGAAAATACGCACCGCTAATATACGTACCCACACACGTAGTTCTGGATCTACCCCAATGTTAGAAACATGTTCAGTCTCCTGGAGGGTGAAGATCAAGGTTCCGCAGCAGGCATTTTCCTTCTTCCAGAGTCCTAATGGCATGAGTACGACCACTGTCCTCCACTATTAGATGGAATGGGAATCCCCAGCGATACCGGAAACCGTGATCCCGAAGAGCTTGAGTTATCCCTTTGAGGTCCCGACCTTTGGCAATAGTAGACGGAGCCAAGTCTTGATAAATCTGGAGCTTAGTCCCTTCAAACAGAATATAATTCGAGTTCTGGCTTGCTTTCACTATATCCTCTTTGAGAATTTAAGGATGACATCCCGAGGAGGGTCTCCCTCTTTAGGCTTAAGTCGCAAGGCCCTGTGTGCCCTTTCTAGGTGGATATCCTTTTCATCAAGGGAGGGAAGCACTGCTTGAAAGAAACATTTCAAATAAGACTCAACAGTTGGGGGTTCCACCGATTTTGGGATATTGCGGATCCGCAGATTATTCCGTCGCTCTCTATTTTCTAAATCCTTGTTTTTTTCCTTTAGAAACTCCACTTCCCTGCTCAGATAGTCAAGATCGTTGCTGACCCCATCTTGAAACTGTTGGTACTGGGCAGATGTTTTTTCCAGCTCCTGGGTCCTCTTTGACAAATCCCCGATATCTTTTTGTAGGGCCACTACCGCTTTCTGAAGTTCTGCTGTGAATGAGGTTTTTTAATCGAGGATTAGTGTTTGAAGAGATCGGATGTCTGCTTTTGTGGACGGAGCTCCATCCATATCCATATCCTGATCTGAAGAATCGTTTAACGGTGATGGAGGGGATATCTGAGTTAAAGCCTTATCCTGTTTAGGGAAGTGTTGAGTAATTTCGACATTTCCAGCCCTCCGTGCCCTCGCAGGGGTCTTCTGAGTGCTCATGGCATAGGTAGTAGTAGAAGTAGCGGAGCGTAGAAACGTTGTATGGTGTAGTATAGCAATATAGGCGGTTCCAGAGGGGGACCCAGAGACGCTGTCAATGCATCTGGATGATATTGACAATAATAATAAGAATTGAACTGGAGGGGCTGCAAGAGTGCTGAGGGGGAACTAGGAAGCTGGGCCTATAAGGCCTTGGTGCTGGGTACAATATAACCTCTGGACCCAAAAGATGTAGCAAATGTCCATGTATTAAGCCACTCCTCATATAGAAACCCACCTGAGATGCCGGAAAAACACAGGTCAATACTTGAAGAGTAATACAGGTTAGAGGCTGTTCCCAGTAGGCAGAGAGAGGCTGTGCACTTGATTTAAAATGGCCCCCAACCGAGTGGAGGGATAGTTTGCTTGCAGGGGGGGAAGGGAAGGCTCTGGTGGGTATGTAGCAGACCCCCTAACCAAGTGAACAAGCTGTAGAGGTTCTCCCCAAGGTGCAAAAGGAGTTGCTGGTAGCGGTGTGGGATGGCTGACCAGATCCAGCAGGTAATCAGCGGTATGCCTTAGCCCTCTAAAGCACCTGCAGCCACTGTGAGAGGCTCAGCGTCAGTGTCCCAGCACGAGGGTCTCCCAAAGTCCAGTCCTGCAGCTCAAACTGGTCCCAAATGCCACCACAGAAGACCCCAGCCCTCAGTAACCCCCGATGCTGTGAGGGAAGTCAGAGGCCTAGCCCCACTCCACGCGGTGGACAAGATGGCAGACGCGGCTCACCCCCTTCCGTTGCGGTCCTCTTGCAGCAGTGCTCCTCACCAGTCCTGGACACTTCAATGGAGCCAGCAGGTCGACGGGATCCGGCCCTAGGGGGAGGACAAACTTCGCCATGGGGCAGAGCAGGGCTGGAAGCACAGGAGGCCCGGCGCGAGCACCCAGGTCCGGCCCTCCTGGGAAACAAGCGGTCGCGGCAGGTCCGCCGGCGGATCCAATCACCGGAGGTCACAGCAGCGCAGCCGCAATAGGGTAGAAGTCCCCTGGTGCCTTGGTGAGAGCTAAATGAGGAGCTCTGCAATGGTGCGTCTGCTCTCCTCTGCGTCAAAACCACGCCCTTTTTATTGATCATGTTTAATTCATTTGGAAGGGTGCTACAGAAAATCTAAATAATTTTTGTGACCATTTAAATAAGAATAATTTTAATATTCATTTAACCTTTTCAATTAGTAAAGAACAAGTCAATTTATTAGATCTTAATATTTAACTTAAGAATGGTAGAATAAATATGAGCACATATTTTAAACCAACGCATGTAAATTCATACATAGAAATGACTAGTCATCATCATAAGACCTAGCTGAAAAGGATTCCTGCAGGCCAAGTCAAAAGACTGAGGAGGAACTGCACAGAGGAAGATACATACAAGGTCCAAGCAGAGGGCCTTATAGATAAATTTAGTGAGAAAGGATACCCAAGGAATGATCTTCAAACGTTAGCTATTGAAACAGGGAAGCTCAAACAAGAAGATTTTCTAACAAGTAATAAAAAGAAAAAAGATTTGAATACTGAAAATTACAATATATCCTTCATCACACAATATAACAATAACTGTAAAGCAATAGAAAAGGTGATCAAGAAAAATTGGTATATTTTATTAAAAAACCGAATTCTGAAGAATTTCCTCCCAGAACGCACTAACTGCATATACAGAAAAGTTCCTAATTTAAAGAATAAATTGGTTAAAAGTGCTTTTGGCAATTTAGATACAATGAAAATTAAAACAGAGGGCTTCCACAGGTGTGGAAGTTATAAACTGTCTAACTGTAAAAGGACCAAAGAAAGTGACTGAATTTAGCATTAATGGTAAAAATGATAAGATTACTGATTTTATAACCTGCAATACTAAGTCAGTCATTTATCTGATTGAATGCTTATGTAATAAGACCTATGTCAGGAAGACTTCCCGACAATAAAAAATTAGACTTCAAGAACATGTTTATAATATTTCAAAAGGGAAGGATGACCATTCCCTCTCCTGCCATTTCAAAAAGGTTCTTGAATGTTCACCTAACTCTATAAGAAGGTTTATAGGTATTCAAAATATAAAACCATATTGGAGAAGTAATGACAGAATCCAGACTAGCAAAGGCTGAGATGAAGTGGATTCATAAATTGAAGTCTCTCTCCCCTCTAGTCCTAAACAGTGACTTTGGACCGTATTCACAGATCCATTTTTGCATGTGGTTGCGTGCCTATTTTTAGGAGCGGATTAACTGCGCATGCGTAGTAACTTTTTCCACGCACATTACATAGTATTTACGCAAGTAAGTACTTTCGACATGGACTTGGGAATCACACTTAGGGAAATACGTACAGAGGGGCGTGGTTTTTATCCGGACGGTAGAAGTTACGTCAAAGTGGGCGGGGGGAAGCATTTAAATGGGCATTTGAGATCGCGGTTAGCTAAATATGCATGTACATAAGTAACATATGCGCTTAAGTACACACATAGACTTAAGCACGCCCTATGGAGTCGGAAGTCACCGAAAACCCGTCCGTGCGAGGGGAGTATCATGGGTGTTGCCTTGCAACGTAGGTGCATATATTTGCGTACTTTTTACACATGTATCTGTGAATATGGTCCTTTGAGTTGAATTGGTTTCTGTAATTACTAGGATCCAAGTAAACCAAAACACATCAAAGGATCTAATTGGGAACCCTCTTCTTCGGTCAAACTATCCTTAAGGCGCCCAACCCCACCAGATCTTGAAAGCTAAGCAGGATAAGGCTGGGTGAGTACCTAGTTGGGGGCCTCTAGGGAATACCCAGTACCACAGATTGGCCTCCCATATATATTGACCCTGCAAGATTTCAATATGGATTACACAGACCTAGTTTTTATATTTCTCTATATGCTATATTTCTATCGTATCTAAGTTTTAAGCATATCTTTTGGACCTTTATTTTTTAATATTTAATTTTTAAGCATATTAATGAAGGGGACATTCAGTTTTTTTTAATGTGGTATGGAGACAGGGGCCTTGTGGCCCAATCCATTTTACTGCTACAAACTCTGGAGTCTCAGCCCTGTTTTAATGTAATATTAATGTTTTAATGTTTATATATATAATAATATCTATTAATATAATCATCTAATTTTATCTTTATTACTAATGATGTTTCTGCAGGCATAAAATTTCCTTGACACCCTTTGATTTCACTTAATTATGTATTTTAAACATAAAGGGTCTGATCCATACCTACGCTCGTGTGTGTTTTTACGATGGTCGTAAGCGTAAAAAAGACCATTTGTACTTACTGCGCATGCGCAAGGCAGATGTTACGCTCATCTTATGCTCAGAAATTCTGAGCATATGGGTCTTGAGAGTACCACCTTAGTAACTATGGTCGAAGGGGCGTGTCTGGCATATGATTTTCGTAAATATGCACCGAGGGCGGGGTGATGCATTTAAATCGTACAGTATGAGCATGCTAAGCGTCGTAACTATGCAAAGAGCTTACGGTCGCCCGCGGTTTACGATCAGAAAAGTTAGGGTACGGTTTGCTGGGCGTAAGACAGCAAGAGTAAGTACGACCAAGGGGAGTGCCGAGGGGAGTGCATCCAGAGGGCCCAGAATACACGCATCCATATATATATATGAAAAATAGCAGGAAAGAGATCGCTTCATAGCACATTAAACTTTTTATTTGAACAGCTATTTAAAAACAAATTAGCCATGTACCTGATAAAACTTGAAATTTTGAATGTAACATACGATGATCTGCAATACGGGAACCTGGAGACGTTCAGCCGGCGTCCCGGAATCAACAACTCCACACGTGGCAAAGGTTCCGAGGGTTCGGAGGTTTAGTCAAGTAACCCCGCCTCTACGCGTTTCATCACTGAGACTTTGTCAGGAGGCGTAAGGTCTCTGTGTCCGTCTCTTATACTTAGAGTATCAGCTGCGTTGTTTAGACATTAGTACTTTAGCATGATCAGACAATTTCAAAAGCAATAAACATGTAGTAGATAAATGTATTTAAATATAAATAAAAAGACATATTGGGGTAGATCCAGAACAACATGTGTGCGTACGTATTTTAGTGGTGCGTATTTTCGTACACGTAAGGTCAATACACTCCCCACGGCACACCCCTTGCACGGACGTATTTTCACAAATTACGCGACCCAAACCCTACCTTAACTTTTCCTAACGTAACAGAATACGTACGCTAACGGGCATACAGACTACGCGAACGTACGCAGCTTAGCACGCCCATACTGTACACTTTAAATACCACCCCCCGCCTACTTCACGTAAAACACACGTATTGTTGACTAACGTAAATTTGGCACGCCCACACGTAAGTATTTACGTTAGCAATACGTGAAATCTCCTTACGTTTGAAAATACGCTACATGAATGTGCGTATTTTCTGCGGTGCGCATGCGCAGTGCGTACAAATCTGCGAATTTATGTGTCCGCCACACGGAAATTCACGGAAATGCGTAGTTCAGGATCTGCCCCATTGTCTCTTCACTCAAATTAATAAATAAGTAGAAAAATTTAAAACCACACAATCGAAGCAGCATATTATCATTCCACATAAGTTAGATAACACTAGAAGAGATAAGATAGAAATAATTAAATTACAATATCATTCAAAAGTAAAAGGAATTCTTAAAAAAGACATTCTTATAAACATTATTATAAAGAACATTATTATAAAAAGGACATTATTATAAAAAAGGAGTTATTTCAAATCCTTCACTTATAACTCCTTTTTTACGTGCATGAAAGAATAAAACGTGCATGAAAGAAATATTAAAATAATAAGATTATGACAGTCTGAGCAACCATAATAAAGGATCAGTCTAAAGACCTGATGTATGGTATCTGTTAATTACCTTAGATGCCATACATCGTGTCTTTAGACTGATCCTTTATTATGGTTACTCAGACTGTCATAATCTTATTATTTTAATATTTCTTTCATGCACGTTTTATCACTATGGGCTGGGTATCCTCTGTTTGTGTACAGGTTACCTTGACAGCAGAGTCGCAGCTCTGTGACGTCACGCTCGGCGCTCGCGTCTGGTGCGTCCCGGGCTTCAGTGACCGCCGGTCGCATACCTGTTTCCGTGCACCGGGAGGTACTAGAGTTTATTGGGGTAAGTTATATATATTATATTAAAAAATGTCAGCACATGCATATATATCATAGTTGCCAACTCTCCCTGAATATCAGGGAGACTCCCTGAAGATTGGGTAATCTCCCTGACTCCCTGAAGTGTTTGGTAATCTCCCTGATTCTAATTTCATCCAT
>WWET01008314.1:0-22020 GCA_011038615.1 Limnodynastes dumerilii | reverse complement strand
TAATTCTGTGCCTTCAGCCAGCCCATGGCTAATCTAGATCACTGCAGCTGAAATAGACTGAGAGTGTGTTGCTGGTGCAAAAAGAAGATAGATGGAGGATTGCATGGATGGATAAATGGATGGAAGTGTGGAAGATGGAAGTGTGGTGTTTCCTGTGCAATTAGCCATAATGCTGTTGGTATTGCTGAGGGTGCTGGACTGGCAGCACAGCATACTTATATAGCTCTCGTCGTAAATACATAAAGTGGCCATGGCTATCTGTCCAGACAGTGTGATGTGTGACAGGTCTATCTGTCCATACAGTGTATTGTATGACAGGCTGTATGTAATAGTGCAGGTACCTCCTTTCTATTTGCAGGCACTAACTTGCCAACCCCAAGCAGAAGTCATTAAAATCGATAAGTTCATACAGCAGGGCCAATAATCACTGAAGCACACAGGAAGACAGGCTGCTGACAGGCACATAGTAAATTCAAAATGGAGGATCAACCAACCCCTGCTAACCTGAAGTAAATTCAAAATGGAAAATCAGCCAACCCCTGCTAACATGAAGTAAATTCAAAATGGAGGATCAGCCAACCCCTGCTAACATACCTTAGCCCAACATGTCTTAGCCCAACAGCTCAAAGCAAGGAGAATGAGGAAAACAGGGGAACAATGACAGGACACAGAGAGAAAGGCCATAAAGCTTAGAAAAAACAGTAAAAAATTATAGATATTGACAAAAACAGGCAAAGATTACAGACACTGACTCCAAGACACATGTGACAATTACATAAGTGGGTCACTGGTACCTCTAAAAACAGGCGACAGGGAGAAAGCAAGAGCAGAGGGAGGAAGGGTAAGAGAGAAGAGAGATCAAGTTACACAGGGGATATGGACTAAAAAATAATGTAAGGATAAGAGAGAGAGAGAGAGATTAGAAAAACTGATTTGATATAAAGGCAAGCAAAACTGAATGAAAAAACATAATATTCCAGCAAAGCAGAATAATAATCTCCACAGCACAGATATACATATACTTCCAACGATTTTCCAGAAGAGGGGGAACCAGACACACAATACAATATGAAACATAAATCACAGACATCAACAGCGAAACATTATATCTTTACAGAACATTCTCCACAATACCACCCATCACAAATTACATAACATGACTGCTGTGTGTTGTGTCTGGTCGTTTATTCAACCTCGCACTTAACTACTGCTTGGTGTTCTCTTTTTTATTTTTGCTTTTTTATCTGCTTGGTCAGTCTTTATAAAAATACGAAAATGTACACTTTTTCCAATTGCCAGGAAAACAGGGAGGTTGCAGAAGAGCTTGTTCTGTCTACTCCACACATTGACCTGGTATTGCAGTACATCCAAGAACATTAAACCCTTCCTGATCTAGTACCATAAAGCACGATTTAAACTTCTTCATTTTCTGTCTTGTCATGGAGAAAAGGGGAGGAGTAAATGCAAATTCTGTGCCTTCAGCCAACCCATGGCTAATCCAGATCACTGCAGCTGAAAAAGACTGAGAGTGTGTTGCTGGTGCAAAAAGAAGATAGATGGATGATTGCATGCATGGATGGATGGATAAATGGATGGATGGAAGTGTGGAGTTTCCTGTGCAATTTGCAATCTAGGAACATTTCCCGTGGGGAATAATGCAATCCAGGAACATTAAACTCTTCTTGATCTAGTACCATAAAGCATGATTTAAACTTCTTCACTTTCTGTTTCTAGTTTGAAGAAACACCTTTTCGTCTGAAAAATTCTTTATATTCACCTGTGTGCAATCAGTTACTCATCAAACCCAATTATTCACACCTATGGCCTATTTTACTAATAAACTGATTAGCGCAAACAACGGAGAATAACAAACTTCAGTACCCTGTATCTTGTAATTTAATGTCGTGTGGTGTGTCTGTTCTTTTCACCTCCTTCCGCTAAGCTTCTTCCAAGTATTGCTTTGCCCTAATGCAAGCCTATTAGCTTCTCCTGTGCAGACATGCACCATAATTGGCTATGTATGTGTGTGTGTGTTTGTGTGTGTCTGTTAGGTACAAAGGGCATTGATTCTCAATGGCATAAACACGTAAGTTGATGAAATGCTGTTTTTTTTTGCTTTTTTATCTGCTTGGTCAGTCTTTATGAAAAAACAAAAAGGGGGGGGTGGTCTAGCTATGGAGCTGAGCGGTCGTGTCCTGGCAGAGCTCCTCAGCTTTTTGCTTATTTATGCCGTTTTTAGGGTATTGATCTGCCTTATTCCGTAGCAAAAGAAATGGCTGTGTTTCTATCCACTAAATTAAATATGTGCAAGTGTATATATAAATATAGGGGTGCAGCCAAGGACCAAAGTGACCACTATGTAAATACAAGGAACAAAAGAGGTCCGGCGCTCCAAACATACATTAAATAAAACTATGTGTCAGCAGAGACATTCTGTGTACACATATAGCAAATGGATAGGGACTCACCTACAGTAGGTTCCTTGACGCTGGGCAGGTGAGATTAACCCAATATAGCTATATTGTGAACTAAACCTCCTTTTTATTTATGTGCTAACACATAGTGTTATTTAATATATGTTTGGAGCGCCGGACCTCTTTTGTTCCTTGTATTTGTAATTTTTGCACTGCAAATCATTTTTCGTCAGAACAACCATCTGACAAACTATTTACTCTATGCTGCCACAAGGGTAAAGTAAAATTAGACGACATAAGATCTGCCCCTATTATTGAAAAATTTATGAGAAGACAGTATGAATATTCCAAAAATTTATTTGAAAACATAAGATCTATTAATAGTGCTTTGGCATTTGCCTCTATGGGTGCTAATATTGCTCCACCACCTGGCTACGGTCCATATTGTTTTAGAATTAATGGTCAAATTTATCATCGAGCAGGAACTTTGCATCCAGCAAACGACAAACCACGGAAATTTGCACAACTATATATCTTAGATCCGGATGAGGCTGCAAATGAAAGAATGAGGATTACATCAATTGCAGGGTGCATTCCTGGTTTAATGAGGGATTTAAGTACTTTTATGTCTAAATTTAATCCTTTTTCTGAGTTCTGCAAAATGCTCTTTGAGGCTGAACAAGAAAGCATTAAAGATGCAGCACTCCATGGCATTCAAACACCTAAGGTCACCATGGCAATTGTTCAAGACCGTAAATCGGACATGAGGCGATACAACGCTCAAAGGTGTAATGAAGTAGCTGCCATTTTCACGAACACTGAAGGAGAACCACCTCTTCACAGGGACTTGCTAATCCACTGGCATCCAAATGTAAATGAAACAAATAACAGAAAAACAGAGAGGATAAATATTTTAGATGCGAACTTAGAACCATTGGTATATCCTCTATTATTTCCTTATGGGGTATTAATATTCCTCTTCAAAAAAGACCAACTACCTTACAAAACATTTCAGAAAACCCACGAACACGAGTAACACAACTGCAACATTATGGTTATAGACTATCTATTCGAAACCACTTTAATCCTTTTCTGTCTGCTGGAAAGATCACTCAACAATATTTTGTTGATGCTTATGTGAAAACTGAAGCCAATAGGCTTAATTATATACGACAAAATCAAAAACAATTATGAACTGAAAAATATACTGGCTTGATGGATTACTTGCATAGTGAAGCAGCAGCACAAGGTTTGCTCTCTGGAACATCTGTCATCCTTCCTTCTTCATTTCAAGGAAGTCCAAGAAATATGGCTCAAAATTACCAAGATGCAATGGCCATTGTTCGCAAATACGGAAAGCCAGATTATTTTATCACAATGACATGCAATCCAAAATGGCCAGAAATAAAAGAAAATTTATAAGAAGGCAAATCTGCAGAATTTAGGCCAGATTTAGTCGCTAGGGTTTTTAAAAACATGTGCTTGGTACACCAACTGCAATAGTACATGTAACTGAATTTCAAAAACAGGGCCTTCCTCATGCACACATATTATTAATTGTGAAAACACAAGACAAACCAAAAAATACAAATATCATTGAATATTTGGAAGTTCTGCTGAAATGAATTTGTCAAACTTGCCCAAGGTTATATAGAATTGTGTATGACTGACGGGAAATGTGCCAAACAATTTCCAAAAGATTTCCAAGAAGAAACATTGGAAAATGTAAATGGTTATCCTAAATACCACTGGAGAAACAACAATAGGGAAGCTATTGTAAATGGTCATATTATTAATAATTCTTGGGTTGGTCCATACAACCCATACTTTTGTCTGAAATTTAATTGTCATATTAATGTTGAAAGTTGTGCCTCAGTAAAAAGTGTAAAGTACCTCTTTAAATATGTCTATAAAGGACATGATTGTGCTAATGTACAAATTTAAGAGCAAAACTCATTAAAGCATGATTAAATTCAAACATTTATGGAATCCAGATACATTAGTGCTCCTGAAGCAGCATGGAGACTTTTTGGATTCAAAATGCATGAGCAATCTCACACTATTGTGCGACTTTAAGTTCATCTTCCTAATGAACAAAATGTATATTGTACCGAGGATAACATGCTATCTGTAGCACACAGAGAAGCTACACGTGATACCACACTAAATGCATGGTTTAAATTAAATCAACTGATTGCAGCCTTGAAAAAGCCGACGACCGGCGAAACGCGCGTCGGCCCCGTACCCCCTCCGTGTGCACCGGTGGGGTGCTTTATGAACTGCTGGTATTGGTAACAGATTGTTTTTGGTTTGGGACTGCTTTTCCCATGTAGCGCAGGCAAGGGTGAGATACGAGCCTCGGTAGACGCAGGTAAGGGTGAGATACGAGCCTCGGTAGAGGTGAAGTGCTGGCCGTGAGGCCGCTAGGATGTTTGGTCAGGGAGAGATTCCAAGACCCATTAGTTAGGATTTCCCTTCAATCTGAACAATCTGTTCTATTTGTAACAAATTATTTTTTGTTTTCATTTGTATACCATTTAAGTTCATGTAATATGTATTTATATTCGCCTATTTTGTACCTTGATATGTGTGGTTTTTTTACCGCTGTTTATTCTTAATAAATTTGTATCTTTTTATTAGTATTTGGACATGTAATATTTTTTTGACCTTTAGTGCACTACAAACAGCATTCTTCTTTTGAGCCAGGTCTTTCTGACTCTAAATCTTGTGTTTATAGTAAATTTATTTGTGCTGTCGGTTGCACCTCCCTACCAAGGGAGTATTTTGGGGTCTTGTTAAATTGTGCCTGTGCAGGGTCATATGTTGTTGATTTAAATTAAATCAAGAAGATGAAAGTGCACAGGCTTATTTCTATGCCAAAATTCCATATTATGTATTTGATCAAAAACACAGAAAATGGAAAGCTCGAAAAAACCAAACAAATAAAGTTATTGGCCGCATGTACTCTGTAAGTTTAAGTTCAGATACAGAGAGATTCTGCTTATGCCTTCTCTTGCTCCATATTAAAGGGGTTATCTCTTTTGAGGATTGTAAAACTGTTGATGGTATATTATACCCTTCTTTTAAGGAAGCAGTCCAAAAGCTAGGACTATTTAATAATGATGAAACTTTGGATGATACATTATCTGAGGCAGTAATTGAAAAAATGCCACAGAAACTAAGAGAACTTTTAGCATATCTCTGTGTCCTTGCTGTGCCACCAAATGTAGCTGAACTTTTTTTAAAGTACAAAAATTATCTTTGTGAAGACTTTGCACACCTACATGAGAATCATGCAGATGACTGTGTCAACTGTCAAAATTTAGCCCTAAAAGAAATTCAAGATATATTTATTATTCATTGTAAAAAATGTGCTGACTTTGGCCTTCCTACTTCTCCACAAAACATTCAAATAGATGATACAACATTTTATAATGCACAGCAGCAAAGAGAACAAAGTGCAATCATGCAAATTACATTAAATGTCCAACAAAAAACAGCATATGAAAAATTGATTAATGCAGTCCACAATGAAAATATGGAAAGCAGATGTTTTTTTACCAGGAGGTAGTGGCAAAACATATTTGTACAAATTGCTCATGACCTCCATACGAGCAGACAATGCGCTACCAACAGCATCAACAGGAATTGCTGCTAATATACTTGAGGGTGGTAGGACTTATCATTCACTATTTAAAATTCCTGTTCCTGTACTAGAAACATCAGTTTCATCAATGAGGATGAATTCTGTTGATGCTGAACATATAAGAAAAGCAAAAATAATTATTTTGGATGAAGCTACTATGGCTCCAAGTAATGCATTTACATGCATTAACAGACTACTCTAGGAAATTATGCAAAACAAAAAACCTTTTGGGGTAAAGTTCTCATTCTTGGTGGAGATTTTAGACAAACTTTACCTGTCATACCCAATGGAAGCAGATCAGCCATTTTAGAAGCCAGTATTAAATTCAACAACCTATGGGATTATTTTGAAATATTAAAATTAACTAATAATGTCCGGTCAGTGGATTCTGCATTCAACGATTGGCTAATAAAGCTAGGAAATGGAGAACTTACAAATGATCAAAAACTGCCTCAAGACACAATAGAAATTCCTCAAAATTTCATTTGTAAAGGTTCCATAATTAAAGAAATATTTGGAGAAAGTCTTAGTTCAAAAGATATAAGTAAATACTCAAAAATAGCAATACCTTGCCCCAAAAATACTGACATTGATGAAATAAATGAGCAAGTTCTCAATTTATTAAATGGAAACAAAGTTACTTACCTAAGCAGTGATTCCTTTGATGATAGTGAGGATAGTGACAAAGAAAATTATCCTGTTGAATTTTTTAATTAATTAAATCCATCTGGAATGCCCATTCACAAAATGAACTTAAAAGTTGGAAGCATAATTATGCTACTCAGAAGACACTAAGGGCCTCATTCATTAAGGTCGATTTGGCCTAAAACGCCTCAAATCGCGTGATTTGAGCTTAAAAAAATCGCCACTCGGGATTCATTAAGCTCCAAATCGCGTGATTTGTTTAAAAAAAAAATCTCCATGGCAAACATTGCTGGACAGAAATCGTCCAGATGTTTGCCATGTAAAAGATAGAAAAAAAAAACCCTCTCCGTATTCACTTTGAACAAATTGCCTTCAGTGTGATTTGAAATCACCAAAAATAAAACCGCAGCCAGAGAGGTTCGATTTTATTGTGATTTCACATCGGGACTGACAAAAACACATGTCCTTACAACAGACATGTGTTTTTGTCTGTGTAAAACCTAAGTGCTGCATGGCTGAGAGCCTTAGCCATGCTGTACTGATCGAACTACAAGGATCAGCAAAGCTGACCCTTGTAGTTCTATCAGCACAACATGGTTAGACTTCTAACAATGCAGCGCTGCGTGTAGTGTGTGAAAAAAAAAAACACAAAGCGCAAAACATACATTAACCCCTTAAATCATTAAATAAAGTATGCATGTAAAAAAAAATGTTCCCTTAAAAACTTTATTTAATGATTTTAGGGGTTAATGTATGTTTTGTGCTTTGTGTTTTTTTTTTCACACACTACACGCAGCGCTGCATGATTAGAAGTCTAACCATGTTGTGTTGATAGAACTACAAGGGTCAGCTTTGCTGATCCTTGTAGTTCGATCAGTACAGCATGGCTAAGGCTTTCAGCCATGCAGCACTTAGGTTTTTTTCAATCTCACGTGATTTGCAGCAATTTGTTAAAGGGCTAATCGCTGTGGTTTTCTAATGAAAATCACTGTGATTTAGCCCTTTAAAAATCACACACCATCGCCTAAGATTGAAAAAATTGCGCCAAAATCGCGTTAATGAATTTGAAAAATAATGGCAGCCCAAAATCCATTTTAATGAATGAGGACCTAAGCGTGGTCTTTGCAATGGTACACGTTTATGTATAAAGTCTTTAAAAAAAATTTGATAATTGCACAAGTCTTAACCGGAACTGCAGAAAATGAAATTGTTTTTATTCCTCGAATAGACTAAGCACCAAGTAATACAGAGCTTCCATTTGTGCTAAGACATAACCAATTTCCTGTTAAACTAGCATTTGCCATGACCATCAATAAGTCACAAGGACAAACATTAGAAAAAGTTGGCATATTTTTACCAGAACCTGTTTTTAGTCATGGACAACTTTATGTTGCAATGTCCAGAGCACGGCAATCTGCAGATGTCAAAATAAAAATAATTAATGGCATGGAGCCAAAATATACACCAAAAATGTAGTATATAAAGAAATAGTTATGAAATAAAAATTTCTGGGAGAACTGCTGCTACTTCATTACACATTTGTCTAACTTAATTTTTCCCATCTTTATGATGGGCTTTAGATTAGTGTATATATATATATATGTAAATAACAAAGGTTGACATGCATGTGAGGTGGTGATTAATTGGTATTCTGTTGCCCGAATGAGGGTGGCAGAAGTATTCGCCAACTTGCATATGGCTGCATGTAATGCACTGTAAGCACTTGAAACAGCCAGTTTTTAAAGTACGTTTGGTCCTCATGGTAATGTCAGATTTGACTAGCATGTCCTTCAAGTTTCCCAGCGAGGGCGCGGAGACCAAGGGCAACGAGGAGAGGGGGGCAAAACAAGAGGGGCGCGTGGACGCCCCAGAGCCCGGACCAACATCTAGTATTCAATTTGTCCACGAAGATTCTGTCTCAAACACACATCGATGTCCTGAATAAAGGCCTATCATTTATTCCAACCAATCACCCAGACCCACTGACATGGAGACTGGATGTTCATAAATTCAGCAGAACACTGAGACTCAAAGAATTCTTCAATAGCAAAAAAAACAATACAGATGCTCCGTTTAACCCATTTAAACCTACATCTAAGTTTGATCCCCCTTTGTTTAATCCCTCTATCAAGACCTTCTCTAGAATTATGTTGGAGGAGGAGAAAAAATTTAAATATGACAAGATGGTCCCAAATCTCTCCAAACAAGAAAGAGCAGCATTGAAGGATCTTTCTGAGGACAGCTCGATTGTTATCCGACCAGCTGACAAGGGGGGTGGAATCGTTCTACAGGATCGCTCCAACTACGTAGCGGAGGTAAACAGACAATTGGCTGATGTGAATGTGTATTGTAAGTTACAGTCTAATCCTACTGCAGTATACAAACGAGAATTGGATGAGGAAGTTGCAGAGGCTGTGTGTGTAGGGACCATCACTGAAGAGACCTCCCGGTTCTTAGTGCAGGAGTACCCTAAAACCCCGCTTTTATACACAACACCCAAAATCCATAAGTCCCTACAGAATCCTCCGGGCCGGCCGATTATATCAGCCAGGGACTCATTATTCTCTAACATCTCTAAATACCTAGACTACTACTTGCAGCCGATTGTCAAATCATGTAGATCATTTGTAGGTGATACTACAGGTCTCTTGAACTTATTGTATGCTCTTCCACCCATTACTCCAGGCAGTGTACTCATTACTGCTGACGTCTCGAGTCTGTATACCTCCATCCCCCATGAGGAGGGGTTGCGGGCAGTGAGAAACCAAATTGTGCAGAATGAGTTGTATACAGGCCCAGGGATTAACCTATTTATGTCACTCCTGACTAAAACCCTCAAACAGAACTATTTTTACTGTAATGGCAGCTACTACAGGCAAAAGACCGGTTGTGCGATGGGATCATCTGTGGCCCCCGCATTTGCTAATCTCTATATGGATTTTTATGAGCACCAATATATTTATGAACATCCCGTATTTAAAGCACATTGCACTTTCTATTGTAGGTATATTGATGACCTGCTGCTTATATGGAATGCGGGTAGTGAACATTTTATAAGGTGGATGGAGGAACTCAACCATTTAGAGACACCTATCAGATTCACCTACCTGATCCACCCTGAAACCATAAATTATCTAGACGTGCAAATATCCATAATAGGCAACAAAATCTCAACTAATCTATACTCAAAGCCGACTGACAGGAATAATGTTCTTAGGGCAGATTCATTTAATCCCCCGGCCCTCAAATATGGCTTACCGTACTCCCAAATGATCAGGGTGCACCGTATTGTATCCCCCGACAATTGGGAACAACAAATGAGTAAGATGGTGGATACATTTTGGAAGAGGGGATACAATAGACATAAACTACTGGACATTAAGGATAGAGTGGCCACTATCCCCAGAGCTGACACCCTTAAGCCTAAGACCAAGAACAACGATCTGCAGCGAATGCCATTTGTCCAACAATATAATACCCATAGTCGCAGCCTGCAGGCTCAGTGCAAAAAATGGTGGCCGGTAGTCGCCAATGATCCAGCACTGTCAGAGGTGCGGGACCATCGGATCATGCCCTGCTATCGCAGGGGAAAAAACTTGAAGGACATGCTAGTCAAATCTGACATTACCATGAGGACTAAAAGTACTTTAAAAACTGGCTGTTTCAAGTGCTTACAGTGCATTACATGCAGACATATGCAAGTTGGCGAATACTTCTGCCACCCTCATTCGGGCAACAGAATATCAATTAATCACCACCTCACATGCATGTCAACCTTTGTTATTTACATGATTCAATGTCCTTGCGGGTTGGCATACATTGGGAAAACCCGCAGGACATTTAGGGAACGTATGGCTATGCACAGATCGAGTATCCGATCTGCACTGACCAAGGGTTTCAGTGACCAGCCAGTTGCCAGACATTTTGTGGAGGCTGGACATCCCTTGGCGACACTGAGACACCGCATCATAGATACAGTATCCCCCCCGATCCGTGGTGGTGACAGAGACCGCTTATTATTACAGAGAGAAACAAAGTGGATTATGAGGTTGAACACCATGGCCCCCTGTGGACTTAATGAACATCTGAACCTGGCATGCTTCTCTTAATATTTAGAGTCCCCTGATAGACCAAAAGTTTTTTGCGGGGAGCCATGTACCACTTGATATGTGTGAATTGTGTTATGATCTGACCCTTATCGTCTTTCCTGTACTGTATGATTGTTCAGCGGCATGTCTATGGGTTAGGTAGACACTAAGTTGCGAATACAGTGCTAAGCAGATGCACTGCAACATTGTATCAATGCTTTCTTGTGTATAGTGTCAGATGGGGCTCAATCCTGAGAGATCGACCCTCACCATTGTACCTCTGTTTTCTTGATATGTCTCTTAGAGCATCTGCAGACATGGGTTACTATGTGGGTGGTGGAAACCCACTACTACTCCCGTGCGGGGACTGTGATTGTTATGTACTAAGCTTTGGCCGTGCAAGATTGTATTTTTGCTTTCCTGACATGTCTCTTAGAGTATCTGCTGTCACGGGTTATTATGTGGGTGGTGGGAATCCACTACTACTCCCGTGCTGGAACTGTGATCGTTATATACTTAGCTCTGGCTGTGCTAGATGGTGTCGAGAGCTTATGGCTTAGTGCACCTGTGCGGATGCGACTACCCGTGAGATGGACTTTGATGACCATGTACAATGCATTTGGTTATGATTTATGCTGATATGAAATGTACTTGATATGTCACCCTCTGCCCTCAGAAATATTACACATTGGTGGTAGCTCTACGACTTCTGAGAATAATAAACTAGCATACTGCTATATATGTTTTATGGCACGGCCATGTACCTTGATATTTTATCACTCTAGTCCTGCTGTTTTTAGACACGTACCCTTCTATTGTGTATGTTCACTCTTTTAACGCATTCACTTCTTAATTATTCATCTGCAGTTTTTACTCTTTGTTGTTTATATATGCACTTAATTATCTTTCACTGTGCGAGACATCTAACTCCTTTCTCTTGTGTAATTTCTCTAGATTACCTTGGCACAGTTTAACATTGAGCGTTGTTATCAGTTTAGCACCTTGATGTCTCACCCACTATCTGTGTTTAATAGTGTTTTTAGCGGTGCATCTTACACATGCACCAACTATAGATGAATACCGCTCTTTTTATAAAGTTTTTTATGTATTTATACGTGTCTAGCACTGTACCCTGTAGCCGATATGTTTATTTATGCTGTCACCTTGCACTTTCAACTTATTTACATTTGATTGATCCAATACTGTCTCCCTCGTTGTACCGCCCATGTACTGGTTGGACGCCTCGCGTTGCTAGGGACGCCCATCTGGGGGGCGGACACGAGCGGGCGGAAAGAGCTGTTCATTTGGAGTTATATATACTGCCCCATGCACTTCACTCTGTAAATCACCTTCCCTGAAGAAAGGACCGTAATAAAGAGGTCCTGAAACGTCGGACTTACCTATATACAAGACTCCGTGAGTTTTTCTTATAAGAGACATCTAGTGCCGGGCATTTGCTGCAATATTGTAAGGACCATACCTCCTAGTCATGGCACGGATGCACCTTAACTACGGAAGAGGAGTGCCACACACCACATTTGCTGCTATATATATATATATATATATATATATATATATATATATCACATATCCAAAATGGAGGCAGCTACAAATTCAGTTTATAAAGTAATATATATGACCGGTGCACAAGGCAAGGGGAATTTGTACAAAAAACAAGACATGGCCTGGCACTCTAGCCATTACTCAGTTACTAATCATGAACTTCTATCTTTAAAATAAAAATCAGAGAATTAGTTACAAATATCTGTAGATACGTGATAAGCTGTTCACCACTTACAAGGCTTCTCTGCTGAAAACTCCTAACTCTAATCTTAACTCTAAATAGAGCCCCAACTTTGGGTCACATATCCAATATCTTTCTAAACCAAGAGCATACCTCACATGGAGATTCCCAGGTCTCCCAAACTGCCACTCTGAGACCGCACCCCCTCTCAGCTGCAATCCCACAATCCCAGAGAGACTTTAAACCACATATCCAAAATGAAGGCAGCTACAAAATCAGTTTATAAAGTAATATATATGACCGGTGCACGAGGCAAGGGGAATTTGTACAAAAAACAAGACATGGCCTGGCACTCTAGCCATTACTCAGTTACTCCGCCTCCATTTTGGATATGTGGTTTAAAGTCTCTCTGAGATTGCAGCTTATACATAAGCTACGCATGCGCAGTAGCGACCACACATTGGGACACTACTGCACATGCCCAACGGTGAGGGGCAACAAATAACTTTTAAAAAAACAAACAAACAAACACACATTCCCCCTGCCCCTATGAGTCCCCTTTTACGTACCTTTAGCGCCAACAGGAAGCTCCTAGTATCAGGACCCGCCGCCCTCTCCTTCTGCCAGCACTGAAGAAGTTCTTGCCACATCCAAGATAGCGTCTGGGGTCCTTCCTATGGACCACCACCACCATCTTGAATGTGGCAGGAACTTCCTGAATGCAAGTAAGCTTCAGAATGTGGAGATGCTCAGTGCTGTATATTATCAATCACACAGCAGTGTTACTACTAGGATTGATGGGATATTACTATGGAGAGAGACATGGTGTATGGTAACAGTGCTCAGTGCGGTGTATGATCAGTCACACAGCAGTGTCACTACCAGGAGTGAGGGGATATTACTATGGAGAGAGACAGGGTGTATGGTAACAGTGCTCAGTGCTGTGTATGATCAGTCACACAGCAGTGTTACTTCTGAGCAAACGTGTGCTGTGGAGCTCCTGTGGTTTTGTATTCTGGACGGAGTTCCCTGCTGATGATGGAGCCTCCTGGGGCTGCTTCCAAGGAGAGCCCCCTGGCCAGGCCTGGTCCGGGACCTCCTCACCATCCACCTGAGGTCGGGCAGGGGAGTTCCAGACTACCATGGATGGAGCCTGGGGGGGAGAGGCGAGTCTGGCCTGTGTCATCAGCCTTTAGCACCACATATAGAGGCCCCCTCTATGGACTGTGTGAATGTGGATGGCAGTCCGCATGAAGTTAATGTGGCTGCCTTGCAAGGCCTTACCCCCTGTTGATGGAGCCTCCGGGGGCTGCTTTCCAGGAGAGCCCCCTGGCCGGGCCCTCCTCACCATCCACCTGAGGTCGGCCAGGGGAGTTCCAGGCCATCAAGGACAGAGCCTGGGGGGAGAGGCGAGCCTGGCCTGTGTCATCTGTCTTCAGTACCACGTATGGAGGCCCCCCTATGGACTGTGCGAGTGTGGATGGCAGCCTGCATGGAGCTAATGCGGCTGCCCTGCAAGGCCCTACCCCCCCTTGTGGCATTAACAGGGTGGGTAGGGTAGAGTCCTGTGAAGTTAATATGGACTCTAATGCACCCCAGTATGAGGTTAACACTGGGGAAGCAGAAACTTGCATTGGGCAGTATGAAGTTAATACTGCCCATGAATATTCCTGAAGTTAACAGGGAAGCATCAGGCTCAAGTGGAGCTAACTTGGACTGTGCTGGCATGCTACAGGGTGAAGATAACCCTGTAATGAAGGTGGACCTATCTGTGAATGAAACAGAGGACTGTCCGGTTGCTACTAGCAGCCATAGTACTGAGTGTGCTGAGGAAAAAGCTGCCGGGAAGGAAGAGGTCATCTCACCTGCTGAGGACTTGTTGAGCACTTTTGCAGATATGTCTGTGGCAGATTTAAGCAGTCTAATAACAAAGACTGAGAGCAATATCAATAGACTGCGCCAACAAATAAAACAGAAAAAAAAGTCAAGCAACAGTAAATTTAGCAGGGACCAACTACGGATGAAACCCCTCATTTCTAAGCTGGAGGAAGAAGAGAAAGACATGGTCTTTAAGATCTGCATTCTGAGGAAAGTCATCAGATGTCATGGGGAAAATGTTCAGGTTTCCGAGTGCGAAGATGAGGAGGTGCAAGACAGACATCATAGCTACAAGCAACCAGGGACTGCAGGGTTTAATTCCCAGGCATTGACCCCCAACGTCCCAGATTTCACAGCCCTCCCAAGGACTGAGCCTTCTTTCCCAAATTAAAGTGCTTGAGAAAGATGAGTGTGAAAACATGGACATGTCTAAGAAGGCTAATATTTGTGTATGTATGGGTGAAAATGCAGTAGAGGAAGCATAGTAAAGATATGCATAAGTCTGTACACTGTTCCCCTCCTGCAGTCATCCTAATAGAAAACAACATAGTTAATGATAACATGACTGATAAACTTAAGACACAAAGTTTTGAAAAAAGTTTTATTGCTATTTATAACAATGCAAAGTCTTTACCTGCTACTAATGTGGTTTCTAATGCAGTGGTAGCCAAGCCTGTTGTCGTGGTTGCAGGGTGTGGTCAGCAGGTGCATGCCCTGTGCTCTACTGATTTGGCTGCAGGTGAGCTTGCAAACTCTCAAAACCACATGCAGCAGGAAACGTGCGAGTCTGATGTGCAGTTATCTGCAAATGTTAACATTGCAAAAGTTTCTGTTTCTGCTTAAGTGTCTGCTGTACCTGTTGTTGATGTGTAGCCTGTGACTGAGGTCATTTCAGTAATCCCTGCAGGTGGGGGAGGAGCAGTTGTTGAAGACTCTGGGCTGAAGGTTAATTTGCCTCTGTTGTCAGCTCCTGGGGTAGGAACATCTTTGAATCAGATACACTGAACCTGTAGGTGTGGCTAGAATGTCAAGTAGTGTTGCTGCCCCTGTTCAGAAAAATCCACCTGTTATGTCATATGCTAACGTGGCTGCTGGTAGGAGACCAGTACCTATTAGTGCAGGGCCAGCCTCCCAAAATGAGGAATGTGATCCAATTTAAATAGAAGGCAAATTCTCCACCGCACTCTTATGATATATTTATTGACAATGGGGTAGATCCAGAACTACGTTTGCCGTACGTTTATTCGCGTAGTGTATTTTCGTGCGCGTAAATTCGTTACACTCCCCTCGGCACACCCCTTGAACGTACGTATTTTGTCAAGATACGCTTTCCAAACCCTACGTTAACTTTTACCAACAAACCGCAGTCATACGCACACGTACGTATGGGCTAGACGAATTTACACAGCTAAGCACGCCCATACTGTACACTTTAAATACCACCCCCCGCCTACTTCACGTATTTCAGACGTATTTTGGACACACGTAAGTATTTACTTGACACATACGTGAATGGCCCATACGTTCACAATTACGCCACGTTATGGAGCGTATTTTCTATGGTGCGCATGCGCAGTACTTACCAAAGGGCGATTTATGTGTCCACCACACGTAAATTTGCTCTGAGGCGTTGTTCTGGATCAGGCCCAATATATTTAAGTTGGGAGATTTATATGCATGTATACATTCCAGTAATTCCCCAGAGTACGACCTCAGTTTTTTGAATATACAGGGTATGTTGAGTTTTCAACAAAAATGGGACAATATAAAAACAGATCCTTTTTGGAGTCAGTTCTTGGTCAGGTCCTTAACCAGGCAGGATAAAGTTAAGATCATGATACTGGTTAGGAATGAGTCTCTGCCTCAAGGGGACCTGACATATTGGGTCTCTAAATATGCAGATATAGAGACCCCCCCCTAACAAAGGTCCCAGGCCCAAGAGGGGTATGGGGAGGGGCTTGGTCAGCCATTGTCAAGCTCAGGACTTCTGGGTTGGGCTTGGTGCATCTGCCTTCAGCCACACATATTGGAAGGGACCGTGTACAGTGTTATTATCCAGGGCAGCCAAGAACCTGCACTTGAGCTCCTCCTGCCCAGAAACCAAGTGTGCGTGGTGCCAGGAATTGGGGCATAGGTTGGACAACTGCACAAATAAAAATTTTTTATTTATGTAAGGAGAGTGGACACACATTTATCCACTGCCCCAAGGCTGACCATAATAGTAATATAATCACTGACCAAGAACTAGCTGACATTCTGGAAAGCGTAGAAGCAGAAATTTCCAAAGCAAAAACCTCCCAAAATAACTCTGTTTCCTCTGGGAGAATAGGGAGGGAGGGGGTACAGATGGAAGTACAGAAGGGCCGATGCAGAGAAGATAGAGGGTGCACCTGTGGCACTCTCTAATAAATTTGAAATCTTATTATCAAACCTGGTAGAGATGGAAGAAGTTGTGGAAGAAATTACCAGGGTTGAGGATGGGTCTTTTCAGCTAGTTGTGAAGAGGAAAAAATTAAAGGACAAGGTTGGGACAGGGGGTAAGGTAAAAGCAAAAGTAAAACATTTAAAGGGGGAGGAAAGGGTGGTAAAGCAAAGAGTTGCAAGGGATAGGAAGGTAGTCAGATCTGTGTTTAGGGGAAAAAGGAGGGAGGATTTCTTGTCTCAAGCTGTGACGGTGGCTTTAGAGGGAGAAATTGTGTGTGGGGGGTGCAAGGGGGTGGTGAGATGAAGCAAAGGAGCTCAGAGGGGGAAGCAAACGGGTTCAGAGGGGGAAGGATGTGGGAGGGAATTTGGGGGGTGGAGGGAGTCTGGGTGATAAGGGGCTACAGGTTGGGGTAGTTCCCAAGGGGTTAACAATTAATTCTGGGGGGCAAGGGAGGAAACCGAAGGAGAAAGAGGGTGGGGGTAGTAAGACAATGGAAGCCCTTCCTGACTTTTCTGGTATGAACCCAGATTATAAATATTTCAGTTTATCTGATGATGATGACATTCCTTTGGCGGTGATGGTGAAATGGAGGGGTTCCTCAGGGGAAGAGGGTGGTGCTAGAGTTATGAAGCAAGCAAAGAAGATGTAATTGAGGGTTTCCTACTTTCTATTACCCAGTAAGAATGGCTCTCTAACCTATATCGTTTGCCACCATTAATGTGGCATCTGTATTGTCTAAACGTGCTCGTCACATGGCGCTAATTTTTTCCGACTCCCTTGATGTTGATATTTTATTTTTGCAAAAGACAAGGGTGGGGAGGCTCGCTGACCTCCACAAATACAAACGAATTCCTATTGGTCTCTTGCTGCCAAGCGGTACGGTGGGCTGGCGGTACTTTAACCGGTATGGTAACTGTTCAATGGGTAATAGAATTGGAAGTAGGAAGGTGTATGGTCATGGATGTCATCTTAAATGCCTCTTCAAGCCCTTCCTTTTTACGGCCAAGGAGATAATGTTTGGAGGTGATTTTAACACCATCACTAGGCCCAAAGACAGTGGAGGTACAAAGACTACCCTTGGCTATGACACAAATTTTCTAGTTGGCATGGTCAGAGAGGCAGGTCTGGTGGATGTGCACGTTTGCCATTTCCCAGACCTCACAGGAATCACTTTTTTTTAGAGGTAGGTGTAGGTCTAGGATAGACAGGTTTTTTGTTAAGGAGAGCTCTGCAACCCTGGCACCTGTGCTGAGGACAGTGGAGTTCTCATTTGTCTTTACAAATTTGTCTTTACACGGCCCTGTGTGCCTCAGAGACCCCTTAGAAGGGGCGGGCCTGTGGCGTCTGAACTCTCAGCTCCTGCAGGAGGAGAGGGTAAGAAAGTCCTTCAGGGACTTCTTTCAAACCCAGGAGTCACTTTTGGGGACAAGTTCCCGTAGGTCTGAATGGTGGGAAGTGTGCAAGGAAAGAACGCAGAAGTTGAAAAAAACTGTACTTATCGGTCTTTGAAAAGGAAGCTGGATCTCCTGATCTCGGAGCAGGGGGGTGGTGGGGAAATCTACCAGGTGAAGGCTCAGATGAGAGAGTGTCAGTATGACCGTTATGCATCTTTGGTTTTGGAACGGGATTATGGCAAATACCACTCACCTGACCCCTTCCAGAGCTGTAAGAGGACAGTTGTGCATAAAGAGGTGAGCGTGTTAATGGACACACAGGGAGTCCTGCAGGAATCTCGAACGGAAATCCTGGGTGTCGTCAAAACCTTCTACTCTAGCCTCCTCTCTGAGCAGCCACTTATTCGAGATAAGATGGAGCAGTTCCTGAGGGATACACCCGGTATTGGTTGTCTGCATGCTACTCTTGATGGCTTAGATGGTGATCTAACAGTGGATGAGGTCAGGACTGCCATAGACTCCCTGTCTATGAAGTGAGCCCCAGGACCGGATGTCCTGGCCCCTCGCCTCATGGAGGTGTATAATGAGTGCCTGGGCAATGGCTTGCTCCCTCCCTCCATGAGGACCTCTGCCCTTATATTGCTAAGGGAAAGGACCCATCCAGGATTGAGAACTGGCGCCCCATCATCCTTCTTAATGTGGACCGTAAGATTAAAAAATACTGTTTAACAGACTCTCGGAGTCTGTTTCGGGGGTTGTTGTTATCTCCCTCTCAGCATTGTACCGTGAAGGGTCGTGGCACCTTTAGTGCTTTCCTTGATGTCTGGGAGGCTGTAGAGCGATGTCGTGCTGAGAGGCTTGGCAAATATCTGCTGGCACTGGATCAGTCTAAGGCTTTTGATCGTGTTAACCACAAGTACCTCTGGGCCCTGCTTAGATGGTATGGTCTTCCAGAGCGGTTGGTCAATTGGCTAGAGGTGATATACAGAACGGCTGAGAGCTTCCCTCTTGTAAATGGTTGGGTAGGCCCCGCCTTCGTGGTCAATTCGGGAGTCAGACAGGGATGCCCCCTGAGCCCCCTCTTGTATGTATTTGCAATCGATCCCTTTATCCGGAGGGTGGAAGGCGACACTTTGAGGGGGGTGCTACTGAACCCGAAGAAACCGTTGAAAGTGGTGGCTTACGCGGATGATGTCATTCTCGTCCTGTCTGATGTGGCAAGTCGAGTGGCAGAGGTGATCTGTACATACTCAGAAGCTACTTGCTCTGTAGTCAACTAGGAGAAGAGTGAACTTTGGTTGGGGGAGGAGGGTGAGCAGTTTGCCCTCCCAGACACTTTCCCCCGTGCTAGTTCTGTAATTAAAATTTTAGGTATCAAATTTGACCAGGGTGATTATGCACTCCTAAATTGGGGAGAAAGGCTGGAAGAAGCTTCTGCTAAGCTAGAGTGTTGGAAGAGATGGCGGCTGTCTCTTGAGGAAAGGGTGGATGTGATCAAAACTTACCTGCTTCCAGTATGTTTTTTCAGCTACATGTAAATTTTGCCAGAATCTGTGTGGGATAAGGTGTACGCAGTTTTTTTCCAGATGCTCTGGGTGAATAGGCTGAACCTCATCAAGAGAATTGTGATCTACAGACCGAGGAGGGAGGGAGGCCTGGGTATGGTAAACCCAGTGACCTTTTATTTGACCACCTTTCTTACCATGCATCTCAAGAGTCTCGTCTTGGAGACTCCTCCTCGTGGGTAGAGGGCTTCCGTGCATAGGTGGGTCCCTTTCTCAGGGACTGGTTGGGTGGAGGGTCAGTGAAAAGCTTTCGAGTTCCGCATGGGTACCTTCTGGCTACGTGATTTTGTGTTTGAAGGTGACGAGGAGATGGCGACTAGTAGTGGGGGAAGTCAAAAGCTCCTCTAGAAGGGAGTTGGAGAGGAGAGTTTTGCAGGCCTTCTTCTGGGAGCCCCTGTCACTGAAGGACTGCCCGAGTGATGTCTGCTCGGAGGGTATAGCTCTTGTCACTCATGAGAGGATACCCCTGAAGCTCAGGGATGTCACTTGGCTCTCCTTCCATGGGAAGCTCTATGTTAGGGGCAACTTGAAGTACAGGAATACCGATGATCATGGCTGTCCCCGTGAGGAATGCGGCTGCCCACGCAAGGAGTGTCCAGGGGAGGTGGAGACAATGGACCATTTCTTGCTGCAGTGTCCCTTTAACATAGACATTTATCGTAGAGTTTCAGGCGCTTTGGGTCTTCCATGCCTTTAGGGTCTTGGTTACCCTGAGTGGGTCTACGGAGCACACAGGAGGTGGAAGCAATTTGATTTGGTCACACTTTTTCTAGTTAGTGTAGTTGTTAGATACTTCATGTGGAATGCATGGTGTCAGGTGTCCATATGACAGAAAGTCCTCCCTGTCGAGGTGGTGGTGGGTGACATTCTGCACGATATGGAGAGTCGAAAGATGGATGCTCTCAGGTGGGCCAGGCTCTGGTGCAACCTGAAACCCCCTTAGTGGGTAGCTGATGTCTGGAAACTTCTCCCTCTATGGCTTTTCTGTTCTGTCCACCCCTCTAGATTTTGTTTTTGCGTGGAATGTTATTATTAGTGTTGTGGCTTACATCCAGCTAAAGGACCCTTTTTACTTCTTCTTTGCTTGTGGGTAGGTTTAGTTTGAAGAATTAAGAATCCTCTCCATATATGATTTATATTTATTAATAATAATGTAAATAATTATTAATAATGGTTTATTATTATTTATATTCTATCTTCTGTGAAGCATATGGACATTCTTCCTATGGGAGAAATTATTTGTGCCTTCTGTGAAGTGTCAATTTAATTTTATACATGGAGATTAATGTTTAAGTTTACTTTCGTTTGTTTAAGAAGTTATGTTATGTTGCAATTTTTTTCAAATACAAAACATAACCAGGACTGAGGGAATATTACTATGGAGAGAGACAGGGTGTATGGTAACAGTGCTCAGTGCTCTGTATGATCAGTCACACAGCAGTGTTACTACTGAGCAGACGTGTGCTGTGGAGCTCCTGTGGCTTTGTATCCTAGACGGAGTTCCCTGCTACTGATGGAGCCTCCTGGGGCTGCTTCCCAGGAGAGCCCCCTGGCCGGGCCTGGTCCGGGCCCTCCTCACCATCCACCTGAGGTCGGCCAGGGGAGTTCCAGACCATCAAGGACAGGCCAGGGGAGTTCCAGGCCATCAAGGACAGAGCCTGGGGGGAGAGGCGAGCCTGGCCTGTGTCATCTGTCTTCAGTACCACGTATGGAGGCCCCCCTATGGACTGTGCGAGTGTGGATGGCAGCCTGCATGGAGCTAATGCGGCTGCCCTGCAAGGCCCTACCCCCCCCTGTGGCATTAACAGGGTGGGTAGGGTAGAGTCCTGTGAAGTTAACATGGACTCTAATGCACCCCAGTGTGAGGTTAACACTGGGGAAGCAGAAACTTGCAGTGAAGATAACAGGGAACCATCAGGCTCAAGTGGAGTTAACTTGGGACGTGCTGGACTGCTACAGGGTGAAGTTAACCCTGTAGTGAAGGTGGACCTACCATCTGTGCATGAAACAGAGAAGGACTGCCCAGTTGTTAGTAGCAGCCACAGTACTGAGGAAAAAGCTGCTGGGAAGGAAGAGGTGATTTCACCTGCTGTGGACTTGTTCAGCGCTTTTAAAGATATGTCTGTGGCAGTGAATTTGCTGTTGCTTGACCTTTTTTCCGTTTTATTTGTTGGCGCAGTCTATTAATGTTGCTCTCAGTCTTTCTTAGTAGAAAGACTGA
>WWET01008313.1:0-12002 GCA_011038615.1 Limnodynastes dumerilii | reverse complement strand
GTGTGAGCGTATAGCCCCTTCCTTACGCCAGCTAAAGTTAGGGTAGCCTTCAGCCGGCGTAAGGAAGGGGCCATACGCCCGCACAGGGGGAGTGCCAAGGTAAGTGAACGCCGATACGCTTTGCTTTAGTAAGCACAGCGCATCGGCGTACCCCTGGATCAGGCCCTATGTGTATATAATACTAAAATTTAAATATATTTTCTATTATATTATATGATAAATAATATAATATGATTAATTAGAATTTACAATGTATACATCAATTATAATATAAACATATTATTTTGTGCATTGTAGGTATTGCCACACAGTAAGAACCTTCTCTCTGTGACAGACCGACAAAGACAAGAGATAGTGAGGTATGCTTAATTTATTTTTCTGTAATGAGAGAGATGTCCCTATAAGGAAACAAGTTACAGAATAAATAAAATATTATCACAACTCATTTCAATCATTCCAATGGTTACTTCAGCGATAACGAGGAACGAATTTCACCTAGGGTGCCAAGAGACCTAGTACCAGCTCTGCAGATACTAGTTACTCTTAGCTGACATTCTAAACAAAAAATTGAGTTCAGTATAGAAACAATGCCATCTAGTGGTTATTAGTGTGTATTTTTAGTAATACTGTAGTTAGACTGCTGTCACAGTTACAGGACCAGCTGAGATATGTTATGATGTTTAACCTCTGATATAATTTCAGATAGCCATTAGCCACTTGAAGTCCCTCCATTCCCAATGTTACGGTTCATTTTAATAAACATTATGTGTTCCTCATGCAGGAAGTAATCATAGAGAGATGGCTTTAAAATATTATGAAAGACAAAACAAACCTAAATATCACGTAGTATATAAATAAATTTCAAATGCCAGCCAACAGAATTCCCTTTAATATAATAGTAATATATGAACATATCTAATATAACAGCCCTATTATTTATTAACAGGATTTTATATATTTAATATATAGATAAGTACACTAACACAGACACACGCACACAGACTAGGGCTATTTTGTTTAGTGTGGGAGGAAACTGGAGAACCTGGAGAAAACCCACACAGACACAGGGAACTCCATACAAACTCCACACAGATAAGGCCTAGTCCAAGAATCAAACTCATGATCTCAGTGCTGTAAGACACAAGTGCTAATCACTGAGCCACAGTAAAACAACAGAAAGGGAATATAACAAACAGACCAGCGCTATTTCACTCAGAAGCACTACCAATATTAGATAAAAATATTTACAAGCCTTTAATACTGAGAGAAGGGTACCAATTAAAAATAATGGGCCAGATCCAGAACAACGCCTGTGAGCGAATTTACGCATGGCGGAGACGTAAAATCGCCTTTTGGTAAGTACTGTGCATGCGCACCATAGAAAATACGCTCAGTAACATAGCGTAATTGTGAACGTATGGGCCATTCACGTATGTGTCATGTAAATACTTACGTGTGGGCGTGCCAATTTTATGTAAGTCCAAAATACGTCTGAAATACGTTAAGTAGGCGGGGGTTTGTATTTAAAGTGTACAGTATGGGCGTGCTTAACTGCGTAAATACGTGTTGCCCATACGTACGTGTGCGGATCACTGCGGTTACGTTGGCAAAAGTTAAGGTAGGGTTTGAAAAGTGTATCTTGACAAAATACGTACATTCAAGGGGTGTGCCTAGGGGAGTATATAGAAAGTAAGCGCGCGTAAAATACGCTACGCTAGTAAACGTACGGCAAACGTAGTTCTGCTCAATTCATTTTCACCTTAAAAAAGCGTAGCTGGTTTTATTTATCTGAGCCACCATGCTATAAAAAATTTAATAGTAACACAAAAAGATACATTTTTACGCATACAGAAAAAGCATGGCTACATTGATACATACAATTTTTATTATTTACATCTATTATCTATTTACACAAAATGGTATTTGCTCAGTCAGTTTATGGGCATCAAGCAAGTGCATGAATGTCAGAAGTAATCTACAATATAAACAGAGAAAATACATGCCGTTGCACACGGCTATTTAACCAGTAACACACCTGTCATATTGTTTGTAAAATAATATACAGAGATTGAGAGCCAATACCAGGGCTGGATGAACCACAGGGAGACCGAGGCTGGGCACACAAACAAGAGGCAGAAATGGAGGCTGGACACAGGTACAAGAGGCAGAAGTGAATGGCTTACAACATATACAACAGGCCCACAGGATGTCAAGAAAAGATGACTGGAAGCATACAGGAGCAGAAAATTATAGCATATGGCATACAGAAGCAGGAAAGGATGGTGTGTGACATACAGGGGCAGAAAAGGATGGCTGGAGGCATACAGGGCAGGAAAGTTTGTATTGTGTGGGAATTTTCAATGGGGGGGGGGGTCTGGGGTATAGTTTTTAATAGGCTTACTGGACCTGATTCAGATTGAAAATAAGAGAGGAAAGTTACACTTGGGCAAAACCATGTTGATTTCAGGAGAGTCAAATTCATCTGTTGCAAAAAGTATTAGAGTTGAGAGGTGGCATTTTCCAGCCTAACTCTGAATCAGGTCCAATGTGCCTTAAGACAAAACAAAGTCATTGACTATCTAAAAATCACCAACCAAAATGTCTACACATAATATGGCGCCATTCACCATCATCTGAGGTTTTAAGCACTGTAGCCCAGGATATTATGGGCAACTGTACACCCTTTTTGCATTGTTTACAAATGATTTATTGGGGGTGTCAGGGGGTACCTCCAGGAAAGTTTTATCTCAATTTAAAATCACATTATATTTGATCCATCATGGATGAGAATGTTGAAGTCCCTTGCCCTAATTGTCTTTTTCAGTACTTACCTAGAGCTGGTTTCACCAGAGAAATAATCCTGACATTGGGACAGATCCAGAACAATGCTTCCAAGCTAATTTAGGCCTGGCGGACACGTAAATTCACGATTTTATATTTACTGTGCATGTGCACGACAGATGATATGCTACATCACCTAACGTAACTCTGAGCGTGTGGGCCATTCATGTATCTGCTACATAAATTCGTACATGGGGGCATGCTAATTTTACGTTAGCCAAAAGTACGCCTGCATTACGCAGTGTAGGCAGAGGTTTGCATTAAAATTGTACAGTATGGGCGTGCTTAGCTGTGTAAGTCCGTGTAGCCTATACGTACATATGCGGCTGTGAGCAGTTACGCTGTCAAAAGTTAAGGTAGTGTTTGTAAAGCGGAAATCGGTCAAAGTACGTACATTCAAGGGGTGTGCCTAGGGGAGTGCTTAGAAAGTACGCACGCGAAAATACGCTATGCTAGTAAACGGATTGCAAGCGTATGTTATGAATAATATGTTATGAATAATTATACATAGGTGCCACTATACAGTGTGCATAGAAGTGTGTAAACTTTAAAAGTTTGACTCAGTATATTCCAAACAAGAAAGGACCCAACTACTGGGGCCAGATTTACAAAACTTGATTTTAATGAACTCGCCGGAGATTGCAGGCAGTCTCCGGCGAGTTCTTCAAATCAAGTTTTGTAAATCTGGCCCCATGAGTTGGGTCCTTTCCTGTGTGATACTAAAGTAAATTCAGGCCAAAATCACCAGAGTTAGTGTATTTTAAACTTGCCGTAGAATAAATTGCTACAGAGAGTTTAAAAAGGCAGAGCATACAAATCGCTGTATTTACTATCAAACACCGGCGAGAAAAAAGAGGTGGGTGTGAACAGAGCTCCCAACTGTCCCGATTTCAGTGGGACGGTCCCACTTTTGAGGGACTGTCCCGCTTTCCTACCCGCCTCCCAGCTTGACAATTTTTATTTATTTATGTATTTATTTAATAAATATTTAACGCTTTATGCGGCAGGGCTCTTCATAGCGCGGAACACGTCTGCAGTCACGTGCAGAACGGCTAATACAGGGCTCCAATGGGAGCCCTGTATTAGCAGTTCATCACATGACCGCAGACCAGACACCACCGGAAAGACGATGACAAACAGCAGTGGGAGCGACGCGAAGGATAGAAGAATTCAAAGGTAAGTAAGTTCATAAAATGGGTCTGGTATGGCATATGGGGGCAGACAAGGAGGCAGGCACACTGGCATATAATTGTGGCAGATGGAGGCTGGGGGCAATCATTGGAGGCTGCAGGCACTGGCATATAATAGGGACAGAGGGAGGTTGACAATTGGGGGCAGACAAGGAGGCAGGCACACTGGTATATAACTGGGGGCAGATGGAGGCTGACAATTGGGGGCAGACATTGGCATTATGGGGGCAGATGGAAGCTGGCACTGACATTAGGGGGCAGATGGGGGCAGACATTGGAGGCAGGCACTGGCATTATGGAGGCAGATGGGGGCTGGCACTGGCATTAGGGGACATACAGTTGGGGGCAGACATTGGAGGTAGGCACTGGCATTATGGGGCAGATGGAGGTTGGCACTGGCATTAGGGAGCAGATGGAGACTGGCACTGACATTAGGGGGCAGACATTGGAGGCAGGCACTGGCATTATGGGGGCAGACATTGGAGGCAGGCACTGTCATTATGGGGGCAAATGAAGGCTGGCACTGGCATTAGGGGGCAGACATTGGAGGCAGGTACTGGCATTATGGGGGCAGATATGGTGGCTGGACATTACAAGGGGCATACTTGTAGGCTGGACATTACAAGTGGCAGACATGGTGGCTGGACAATACAAGGGGCAGACATGGTGGCTGGACATTACAAGGGGCAGACATGAAGACTGTACATTACAAGGGGCAAAGATGGAGGTTGGACATTACAAGGGGCAGACATGGAGGCTGAACCTTAAAGGGGCAGACATGAATGCTGGACACTTTAAGGGGCAGACATGGAGGCTGGAAATTATAAGGTGCAGACATGGAGGCTGGACATTATAAGGGGCAGACATGGAGGCTGGACAAATAATAAAGAGGCAGACATGGAGACTAGACAAATAAACATGGGAGAGACATATGGAGGCTGTACATAATAATAATAATAATAATAATAATGGGCAGACATGGAGGTAGGACAAATAAAAAGAGGGAATATGGAGGCTGGACATATGAATCCTGGACAAACAATTAGGGTCAGACATATGGATGGCAGGCCTAATATTAAGAGGCAGATATATAGACGGTTGATAATAGGGGAAGGCACTAGACCCAACTTTCCCAGACACGCCCACTGGGTGATTCAAGACATACCAGGCCGCAAAATTGTGTCCCTCTTTTGAATTCTCAAATGTTGGGAGGTATGGTGTGAATGTCGATGTCCTAGAAATTGGCACTCACTTTGAATAACAAAAAATTCCCACCATCTACAAAAAAATAAAAGAAAGAAAAAAAAAGCCTTTTCAATACTCAAAATAGCTGCCACGGCATGCAATTAACCTTAGCATGCTGTGGCATATAGTACAATAAAGCACAGCATGCCCTTGTATTGCAGGGAATGCTGTGCCTTATACTCCTATAATAAAAGTATGTGGCCCCCGGACTAATAATAATAAATTTGTTGGCCCCCGGAGAGCTTGAAGCAAAAAACATGTCCCCCGTTTAAAATAAAAAAAAAGACATGGCCCCGTTTGTGCAAATATGATAAGTAAATGGCCCCGTTCATTACAATAAAACTTACATTGTCCGTTTAAATAATTTAATAAATAATGCCTCATGCTTTTTTTTTTCAAAGTCCAATAGTAGAATATATACGAGACAAAATAATTTTTCCGTTCAAAATAAGTCAGAATATTGTTAATACTCACTTTCTGTCGTCTTCTCTCTTGACAGGCGAGGATCGTGACTCTAGCACCTCTTCTTCTGCTGGCAGGGGCACGCGATAACATCCGTCCTCTTTAGGGTACCTCCGGCGTATGAATTATATAATTACAGGGGCAGTATTTATAAGCTCTGACGCAAGATCCTTGGACGGGATCTCACGTCAGAGCTTATAAATGGGGCCCTTGTAATTTCAAGAGGCCAGGTACTTTTAATATAGAAGTCCATGGGCAAGATATTTTAGTTATAGGAGTCCAGGGGCCATGTTCTTTTATTTTCTTATTAACGGGGACATGTAGTATAATTTTTACTGTTAGTTGGGACATTGGGCCTGATCCAGACCTACGCCCGCCGTCGCTAGGACGGCGGATGTAAGCGTAAGATCGGCTGAAAAGCTGATCTGCGCATGCGCCGGGCAGATGTTGCCCGGCGTAGCTACGGCAACGCCCGATCAACGATCGGGCGTCCGTAGGAACAGCGTAGGGATGCTGGAGGGGGTGTCCCCCTAGCATCCCTACGTTAAGGTTAGTGTAGGTGGGCGGGGGGAGGTAGTTTAATGAGGGAGGATGGGAGGGCTTAGCCAGGGCCGAACATTTGTACTGGAAATCATCTTTGTTAGCAGGAGCATTCATTTTTATGCACCTACTACCAAAGATACTGTCTGATACGAACAGTGTCGTTTCTAGACCTAGAAGAGGCCAGAGCAAAAAAAATTCTGCCCCCTCCCTGCAAAAAAAAGGTTTGCATGCAGCCTTCTGTATGCCCAGCCTCCTCAGCATCCCCCATCATGTCTTCCAGCTGACCCCAGTATCCCCATCATGTCTCTGAAGCCCTACTGAGTATCCCCATCAGTGGACGCCGATACGCTGTGCTTTAGTAAGCACAGCGCATCGGCGTAGGTCTGGATCAGGCCCATTGTGCATGCGGCAGCTTGTGGGGGAACAGCTTTCTGCAGCTTATGGTACTATAAGGCACAGCCTGCCCTTGCCTATAAGGCATACTGTGCCTTATAGTACTATATACCGCAGCATGCTAAGGGTTAATTGCATGCTGTGGCAAGGGTTTATAACTTGGGTTAATGCAGGTTTTTGTTTTTTTAACAAAGTGAGTGCCAATTTCAAGGTAATTTATCTCTGGCAATTTTTTGCCCATTCTACAACGATTTTGAAACGTGCCCCTTAGTAAATCTGAGATTTGTATCTCCTGAATGGAAAAATTGAGATAGCTCAACAACGGCAATTTTTACAAAAACACATTTCTAGCGATTTAATAGCCTAATCACCTTTAGTAAATCTGAGATTTCAAAATCACCAGTAAAAAAAATAGCAAACACTGGCAATTTTGACAATCTCCACTTTAGTATATCTGGCCCTAAGAGAGAAAGCAGCAACATGTGATTTTCAAAGATGAATTTATAAGAGACAAATTAGTAATGGGAATAAGTAGACACTATAAAAGGGGGGACTTCTAGTGACTGAATGGTCATTAGCTAAGGAATCTCCCGCGATGCATGGCGATTTTGAAAGGGTTAATTTGATTATGAGCTTAACTGCTGCAAATAAACCATTTAAAAATTGCCATACATCGCAGGATATTGAAAATCGCCGGGGAAACTCGCGGTGATTTAGTTTTTTTAAATGCTGGTAAACTCCGGCGATGTCCTGAGATCTTTAGGGGCGAATTATCTTGCACCTTAGTAAATCTGGCCCCTAGACATGACATCATACCCTGTACCTGTGCCCATGTACATGCATTTATATCCCCCTTTCAAGTTAAAGAAATACAAGCAATATGCAGTACTTGAACATGTTACAATAAAAGAAAACTGCTACAAATGTATGTGCTAGTATAGTTATTTGGTATTGCTAAAGCGCAAAGTCCTTGAACCTTGGGTTGGGCATGGGCACACATCTGCATCTGATGATGTGCAGTTGTGATCTGGATGAATAGTCACATGCAGCATGAGATTCAGTTGTTTCTGTTCCAGGCATTGGATGTTCTAGAGTTTCTGAAGATGCCCTGGCACCTGATGTGCTTGGAGTATAGCCTATAGCAGGACTTGGAGAGTCCAGCCTTAGCAGGATTAGTCAACAGATGGCACTGATTATGCTCATAAAGTGTACCATGAGATTTCTGTTGGGATAGCTGTTTGTATGGCTGAGACTTCTTTGAACTATTGTCATTTTGTTATGTCCCCGTGGTTTGCATATTGGCATTCTGATCGGGAGTTTGAGACGAAAGCTGGTATGACACTTTTGCAGGTGTCTTAATACTTGCTAATAATGCTTTGGAATACAGATGCGTCAAGCTAACAGCCACTGTGCACATTATGGTAGAAGATCCCTGGTGTGTTACATAGGTTCAGTAGGACAAGATAGATGCCAGATTCATATCATGCACATTTTTCTAGCAAGCATTTTGCTGAGCATACTGCACACTCTGCCAATATGGTTGATTGTGGTTATTAAGGACTGTGAATTGACCTAAATCCTGTGAATTAACAAAGTACTTGAACTCCCTCCCTTTAAAATGCATGGTATTGTCGGTGAGCAACTGCTGAGGAATGCGGTGTACTCCAAAATGCCTCTTCAGCTTTGATATAGTCATGAGACTTGTAGTTGAATCATCCTTTGCCTGGATTGACTAAAAGTGCTCCTTCCCCCTCCACTTAAAAAGATCAGCAATGAGGTACGGTTTTAGGGCATTGCACAGGGCATAGGTTGAAACAGTGTTGCAGTATAATGGATACTAAGTACTAAGTAACAATAAAATTGCATGCAAGGGATATACTGTCTGCTTTTGCTTATTGCTCACAAATACGTAACAGATTTATTTTTTAACTTATTTAGAATTGAGAGGCAAAACATCATCTCTTAACTCATTCTGTTTGCACATTTTAAATTTAACTTTGTCTGCAGTTCAACATGGTTTTGCAGATTTGCATCGCCAGGAAGCGGGGGCGGTCCCTTTGTCGCCAGAGTTTGTATATGGGTGTCCTGCAAAGTATCCAGTCCTCCTCAGTATTTCCCATCATGTGCCTCCAGCCCCCCTCAGTATTCCCCATCATGTGCCTCTAGCTGCTCTCAGTATTCCCCATCATGTGCCTCCAGCCCCCCTCAGTATTCCCCATTATGCGCCTCCGACCCCCCTCAGTATCTCTCATCATGTGCCTCCAGCCACTAAATATTCCCCATCATGTGTCTCCAGCCCCCCTCAGTATTCCCCATCATGTGCCTCCAGCCCCCCTCAGTATCTCTTATCATGTGCCTCCAGCCCCCCATTAGTATCTCCCATCATGTGCCTCCAGCCCCCCATTAGTATTCCCCATCATGTGCCTCCAACTCTCCTCAGTATTCTCCACCATGTGCCTCCAGCCTCTCTCCTTTTTACTTACGTTTGTGTCCCTCTTTCCTTCCTCCTTTGCTGTTGAATTTATTTTTATTTTACTTTGCTTCAACATATATACAGTCCTACAGATACAGTACATATTCTCCACCCACACATTACACCACTACCGTACCCACATACTATTACCATTACACCCACCCCACATACTATAACCACACATTACCCTCCCCCACATACTATAAATACACATTACCCCTGCCCTACATGCTATAACCACACATTACCCCTCCACATACTATAACCACACATCCCCCCCTCCCCCCTCACATACTATAACCACACATTACCCCCCCTCACATACTATAACCCCCAATAAGCATTTATAAATATCTTACCTTTTTGCAGTCTTCCCTTGTCTTCTTCCTCACCCTCCTTCCTCTGTGGCGCCTCTGCTTCTGCATGATGCTAACGTGACTACGTCAGCGTCACACTGATAGTGGTGGTGTGTTGCCATAGCAACACATACACAGTGCCCGGACCACTGCGTTCAGGCACTGTTTATGTGTTGCTATAGCAACACATACACAGTGGGAAAAAAATACCCCAGCAACACTGCCATAAGCCAGTAACAGTAACAATTCCATTGAAATATAAGTAAAGATGTTTATGATACAGCTATGTTTGATTTTGGTTTTTTTAAAACTTATTTTAAGTACTGTACTGTTTAATTAATTTGTAAAGGTAGTTTATAAAAAGGTAACAGCATAATGCTAAAAAAGTTTATTCATTTATTAAATAATTCATATGTTGCATTTTGAGATGTGTTTACTAGTATGTTATAGTACTATACGTTTAAATCTCATAACATGCAAATGTTGGAAATTTTGGCACATCCATAACATTTTATAACACTTGTGCACATAAAAGTTATTGCATATTTTGTCTGGTTGTTTATAAAATGTAAAGATATTTTTTAAATCTGGGCTGTATATGATACACCTTATTTTTTCTTTGTTATTTTTTTTAAACATTTTAGAAATGTTACAAGGTGTGGTTTATGGCCCTTTTTGGATTATGTATGTTTAATTTTGACATTTTTTATGATATCTGTAAAGTTTGTCATTGTTGACAGTATTATCAAAACACAGTTTTGTTTGTTTTTTTCATATATGTTTGCAGCATTTTCGTGTTTTTCACTATGAGTGAAGTAATGCCATCTTTTTTGTAAGTGTTGCATTTTGTTTTCACAAAGCTGTGCTATTTTTTTAGACAATAAGTTTATTATCACAGAATATGTGGGTTTTTTTCAAGTATGTCTAATAATTTGATATACCAAAACTGTTAAGTCTGTTATAGATTGGTGTGCATGTCTTCCTGAGAAAGAAGAGCACATCTGTCTCACTGGTCAGCATCAGCGTCCACATGATCGCCTGAGGGCCCGGGAGCACCTCTATAGGCCATGTGTCAGCCTCTTTGGTGTGCCGAATGAGGAGGTGAGGTGGTAGTTCTGTCCAGGGGTGTATCTATGGGTTCAGTGCCCCTGGCAAAGTAAGGTACTGACGCCTCCCCCCCAATTACCCATTTACTCCCAGAACTACCATCATGTACCTCCAGCACCTCCCCCCAGTATGGGGTATTATGTGATGCCACCCTCCTTATCCGTAATGTTGTTGCCAAATTTCCAGGGAGTTTTCATGATGCCCATATCATGAGACAGGCAGCAATATGGCAGAGATTGGTTAGTTATTAATTAAGTTGTGTGGTAACACACAGAGCCTACTACATTTTATTTAAAATACACATTAATCCAGAATGCACGTGTGATTGTAAGTGTCTAATAATAAATTAGAAAAATGTTGGGTTAAAAATTTATAGAAAATACACTTTGTTTTACAATACAAAACATTGTCAATAGTTTTAAAAACTCTTTATAAAATGGTAACACACACCATTGGAATCTTCAGGCTCCTCTTGAGAAACAGGGTTAAGTAATCTTGGTGGAGGACCTTCCAAGATGTCCTGGTCTCTCTACCTACACCTATGATTTCACCTTCAGAAACTGTCCGTAAAGCAAACTCCTCCAAATCTGTGAGTGCCAAGGATTGTGGCGTAGATCAGGCTCCTGTTCCTAATAAGTGCTTATTTTAAATAAATAAATTTTTACATTTTAATGTATTGAAATATAGTATTTGTTTATTATTGAAAATGTGTTTCACTATGTATGTATGTATGTATGTATGTATGTATGTATGTATGTATGTATGTATTTATTTCTTGATTTATTTGTCACACTAGAAACATTGGGCTGGATCCAGACTTTCATTAAGTGCTTGAACTTAGTTACTCCTGGGCTAAACCTTGTTGATTGCAGGGGAGTCATATTTGATCTGTTGCAAACAGTATTAGAGATGAGAGGTGACATTTCCTATCTCAAGTCTAAATAACAGTGTGATAGTAAAGCTGGTCAGTATCTGTGTGCAGTAAGCAATTCAAAGATATATCCCTGAATGCAAAGAATACAATTACCTTGACTCCCCCTGAAATCAACATGGGTTTGCCCAGGAGTAACTAAGTTTAAGCACTTACTTAAGTCTGGATCCAGTCCATTATATATTATGTGTCATAAACAGTAAATAAATTAAAAATAAAAAGCAAAAAAAACTAAATGAAAAGTTTTATGTGTGCACAAATAAATTACATTTTTTTTTTTAAGTGGCTAAATGCTTCCATATTTATTAAAGGTCACAAACAACTATGGTGCAATGGTTGTGCTAATTAACATGTAAACAGAAAGGGTGTATGTACAGATATAGTACCTGCGCCCCACTAATAAGAGCAGCTATAGTCCACGATGTAGAGATGCAATCTCCTCACCCCAAAAAAACTGTTCA
>WWET01008312.1:19284-39679 GCA_011038615.1 Limnodynastes dumerilii | reverse complement strand
TTAAATTATCATTTCTTATATTAATATTAATATATTTTTTATGTTATATATTTATCTTGATTAACTATATTATTTAACAATTACTTAATAATTCATTGTTACATTTTCTTCCTTTTTTTCTGTTTTGTAATGAATCTTTCTCCGCTGCATTCACGCTATATTATTATTGTTAGCCACGCTCATTAATTAGTATCCATCTGTGCTCATAATTATAGGGAGTTTAAAAACCCTCTAAACCAGATACCCTCACTCATACTTACCTCTGAAGAAGTGGCCTGCAGGCCATGAAACGCGTCAGCTGGTTTTTAATTCCCAACTGGATAACGTGATTCCCAATACTTGGCTGAACACCTCGGAGGTATGCACTTAACCTGCCCGCAGAGATTGCTCTGCTGTCTGTGAAAGGACCTCCACTACTTCATATGTGCACCGTCTGTCTTGTGATTCTGTGGCTTAGATACGCTACTTGCACGAATGAAAATAAGACACTAAGGATACCATTATTAGATGGAGACCCTTTATTGATAAATCCACCTTTACCGGTACAAGACCAGTGCCTTCTACAACTGACAGACGTGCGTTTGTCAGCGGGTATGCCCGCACTACCATCTTCTTACCCTCCTTTTCTTTGATTTTTTTTTTTTTGCTACATATATACTACTGGGTCTTATCTTCAACAACTCATTTGTTCACTCATTTGTTCTGAGCGCCAGGATTTATTTTCTAAAACAGTAAAAAACACGCAATGTAGACTTATTTGCATTTGAGGAAAAAAGCGGGTTAATAAGGGCCTGCGCTACCCACACTCAGAATGACTGCCACTGGTGCACAAAAGGAAATTCCCAAGGTAACCCTTAAATAACTAGAAAGACAATAGTACCGGGCTCTAAACTAAGTTAGCAAGACAATGAATAAACAATAGTTAAAAATAAAATAGTCGTGACTATACTTCCCAACATTGAAGGAATCACATCAAATGCATTGTACATTCAGTAGAACATTCTTTCCTTTTTGATATACTTTATATTTTTCTACTATGTTATTATGTGGGGTTCATTTGCATCCATTTGTTTTTTTTACGTTCTCATTAAGCTGTACTGTATCTCCAACAACTGGATCACCACTAATTGTTTAAGCACCTGATGTTTTCTTTCAGGGCTAAAGTACATGTCAATCATCATTGGCTTTTGCATTTAAAATGCCGCCCACCACACAGGATTATCTCTAATTTCCATTTAATCACAAGGGGTCTATTTATATATAGCTGTGTTTCACTGTGAACGAAGTTGCATCAGGCTCGCTTATCATTTTAGCGAGGCAGCTTCGTTCACAGTATTTAAAAATACTTACCCCTCCTGTGAGGTCCCACTATGATCTGCCGGGTCATCACACGTCTTCTCATTTATGCGATGCATGAATGAAGTATTGCACACGCGCAGTAACTCTCATTCGGGGCTTTGAAAATATCAAATCCCGAGATGAGAAATTCTGCACATGTGCAGTGTATTCATTGCGGGACTTCTGGAGTCCGACGAGTCAACCGGACAGGTGAGTTTATTAATATTTACTTTTTTTATTTTACTAAGGGAATCATCTTATGTATTCCGGCGGTCTCCCCCATACATACCCCCCATTTCCTCTCCCTAATAACAGCTATTAGGGGGAGGAAAATAGGAATAGATGGGGACATCAACACTGGTGCTAGTCTTACGCCGGGAGCGCTTCATTTTTATGTGATAGCGCCAGTTTGCGCTTCTAAAAAATGATCTCTATAAAAAGACCCCAAAGTTTCAACTTCTGCATTCAACAAGGTGCAACATAAGCATAACATTGGCAAGTTAACTATTGTACAATCGTAATTGCATGCACTTATGTAATTATTTTACCAAACTATACAGAAAACAGCACTGACAGTTAACAACAAATCACTCAGCAGAACATTTACACACTTTGTGAAACTCTTGTCTCAAACACTGCAGCTGTCAAAATTTGGTTTCCTCTTCATATGCAAGAGACGCATGCATGTGACGTCATTATTATGCGCATCCAATAAGGTGGCGCAGCGCTGCAATGCAATCTGTAGAAGGAAGTGGATGCGTTACAATTAACATGGAAGCCGCTGAGCTTACTGTGCGGACCAAGGAAGAGAAGGGAATCGCCGTTGATGTTGCAGAGCAGCTGGAGAAATCGGAAGTGGAGGAGGGCGAGGTAAAAAAAATATGTATATCTGCTTTAACCGGAGGGAGATGTGGAATTGTGAAAAGGCGCTTATTGCAAATGACACTAATCAATTCAGCATGCAGGAAGGCGGAGGGAAGTGTCCACATTCCTGCGTGTGGTAGTCATGCATCGCCCCTCTGCCCAACGAAAAATGGGGACGGTGCAAAGATGTGGGTTGTGTGTAAAGGCTGTAGTTGGCCCTTTTACACTTTGCATCGCTCCCCGGAGCAGACACATTTGTGCTTCCTGCTGTGTACTGCCCTGCCTTCGGAATCCCTTCCAAGACGGATCTGGATCTAGAATTCTATCCAATTATAACAATCAGGAAATGCCCACTTAAGCATTATTCAGGAATCAGTCCATTTTAGCTAAAGCTATTTCAGGCCTTTATTCAGATTTTTCCTACCGCAATCTAATTATTGGAAATGTGCTTCTTTTTGGACTTTTTGTTGCAGTTATAATTTTCCCTTACCATTAATTAATGGATAGATTATTATCTACATTGATGTATTGTGTAGCCAGCTTCAATCATTATCAAATACACTGCTAGGTAGCCCTTTTTCACATTTTTATGGTGCAATTCCTCTCATGTATTGCGTTGACTGGCATCATGTTTTATCAGGTTAAAGCAGCAGGAAGTCCAACTGTAGCACTAACTGGAGAAACACAAGATCTACTAAATACAAAAAAAGTGAAGGTGGAAGTAAAGGAAAGAAGAGAAAAGAAGCAGAAAGTAGATGAAGATGAAATTCAGAAAATGCAGTAAGTAACAAAAAAAAAATGTGATTTCCATTTTTATGTATCTAAGTTGAATCTAACCATAGATGACACCTGGGGCCAGATTTACTAAGGTGCGGGAAAGGAAAAGTGGAGATGTTTCTCATAGCAACCAATCAGATTCTAGATTACCCTTTTCTAGTATGTAATAGAAAAGTGAAAGCTAAAATTTTATTGCTAACAGTACTTAAATATATGTAACAAAAATATTCATATAGTGTACACAAAAACGAAATGTAAACATTAATTTGAGAGAAATTACAGAACAAAACGTGAATTTATCATCATGTTTATGAATTACATCCATAATATGATAAGTACCAACTATCATGAATCAAGTATCAAATAGGTGTTGTTGTTTTACTACATATCCCCAGTGAAAAAAGAGGACTTTGCCCAAAATATTAAATATAAGCAATACTGTTGATATTTATAATAATTCTTGCCTCCCTTCCTCTGCTGCTAAAAGCTTTCCCACACTAGGGGCTAGATTTACTAAGCTGCGAGTTTGGAAAAGTGGAGATGTTGCCTATAGGCACCAATCAGATTCTAGCTCTCACTTATACATACTACAAACTGTCAGCTAAAACTTGATCGGTTGCTATGGGCAACATCTCCACTTTTCCAAACCCACAGCTTAGTAAATCTGGCCCTAGGAGGCTTATGTGCTTCAAAAAAAATATATCCAGAAACACATGACAAATAGGCAGAAATATATGTGTGAGAATGCAGCACTAGAATATTTTATATATGTGAGTGTTGGTGAAATATAAATTGATTGGGGTTTATTTTATCTCCTACTCACTTATGAATCAGCCCTTGTGGCGAGTCATAAGTGAGTGGGAGATAAAATAAACCACAATTTTTTTTTTAGACACTGGGAATACATAAAAAGTGATAAAACAAAAAGTGCAATGAAACTGAATCTCATACTAAAGTAGATGGTTGACTGCAGTTGGCATTATGATGATATGCAGCTGCAGTTCTGCATTTTGAGCCTCTGTTGCCCATTCTCAAAGTCAAATTAAATTTTGTGTTTATTTTATCGATCTCGCTTATCTTTTCCCCAGTGGCTCGTTTTTAATCAGGTTGAAGGATAATACACTTTTATGAGGAACTGGCACAAAGTGTGTTTTTGTTTGATGATATTACCAAAACCTAAACTACAGGAGAAGAAATGACCTTAGTAAATTTCACCATCCGATGCCATTCCATAGCTGGAGTCATATCATGTAGCCCATATCTTATGGTATTTATGTGGAGTTTTATACTGCATATATAAATATCTTTCGTGGTTAACAGTGTCATTCACCTTTATTATGAATGAGCGCAGGGTAAACATATTGTATCGTATATAACAGGACGTGACGTTAACCTTTTACGCCCTAACTTGAAGCATGTGCCTATTTCTTAGTGCTGAAATTAGTTTGAACATACTAATTACCCTGACATTCTATTGGATGAACTGGACTATCAAGGACACTTAAATACTCATATAAAACTTTCACACCGTGTCCAATATATAAATTCTGTGTGAATCCAAGACGCGAGTGCGTGCCCCCTGCTGTTTCCTGATTTATTACACTAAATCCCCTTAGCCAGAAAGTAGATTAAAAAAACTCATACGTCATACCATATTTATTTATTTTTAAATAGCTAAGGTGAGCACTATTATAACATCACCAATATTTCAACTGTGAATTTTAAAATTTGTATTGAACTACTGATTTTTATTTTCATTATATTTTATTGTGGTGATCAATTAATGGAAATATTCCCATGTGTAGAATTTTGGTGTCCTCCTTCTCAGAAGAACAGCTGAATCGATATGAGATGTACAGACGTTCTGCATTCCCCAAAGCTGCCATTAAACGGGTATTGTTCCATAATAATCCAACTAAATAATATAATACAGTTTTATAATTATGTACAAAGATCTCCATTTATTCTACTGTAACAGAGTAGTAAGAACTGATAAATAACTTTCCTCATCTGAAGAAAGTTGTAGGGCAGACTTCTCTCTACTAAAGCTGTAAAAGGGCCAAGTTTTGGAAATCTAGTGCAAACCTCCTGTTTCTTTTAATTTAATAAATGCAAATCTATGTATGTTCCTCTCACCTATCTCAGTCAAATATGAGGGTGGTTTTTAAGGTCCATTGGGATTCTAGTAAAATATATACTAATAATATGACTTGCATATTTTTTGAAGTTTTCTTTTTTTCTTTCTATGTGATGTTTATATTAGTGGTTTAAATATCAATTCAATTAAGTTTCCTGGCTGATAATGATATAAATGATCATTTCTTTATTGCACAGTTAATTAAGAGGTTGTTTGTTTGTTTTTTTCTTTCTAATCCAGGGGTTCTCAACTGGTGTACTAGTACCACTGTCCACTTGAACCACTGTCTGGTGGTACTTGAGGAGACTGGGCAAGGTTGTAAGGGGTTAGCAGCTGTAATTGTATTTTAACCAGGTGCGATACCAGAAGGCAATGGGTATATTTAATAAAAAAAATCTGGGGGTATGAATGTAATATGATATATGTAAATAAAATAAAAAACAATTAACCCTAGGTAGTAGGTACGTATCTGCATGATATGCAAAGTGGTACATCACCTGTTTCCATATTGAGTAACTGGTACTTCCCAAAAAAAGGTTGAGAACCGATCTAATCAATCACTCTGTATCTCACCTTAACACTTAACTGATCTGGTTTTACCTGATAACAAAATTTTGTATTGTATTCGATATTTGAAGCCCTGTTCTCATTTTACAGCTGTGGCTCCTTCAAGAGCAAATTTCAGTCAATTTATTGCCATTTTGTTCTTTTCTTTACAGTTGATTCAGTCTATAACCGGCTGCTCTGTGTCCCAAAATGTTGTCATCGCCATGTCTGGTATTTCCAAGGTGTTTGTAGGAGAGATTGTAGAAGAAGGTAATTATTATTCATTTTCATATTTATTAATTAACAGGTTTTTATATATCATTATAGATTACGTAGCGCTTTACAATTTCAACAATCATAACAGGACTGGGTGGTAACAGACAGACTGGTTGGTAAGCGGGCCCTGCCACAGGCTTACACTCTATAGGATTTTAGGGATTGATACATAAGGGAAAGTGCAATATAATCACACGACGAACCAGCCAGCTAGCATGGTAAAAGTGCTTAGTGCTCTGTGTGGTTCAGTCACTTAGCAGTGTTCATAACAGAAATGAGGGGTGTTTTAGTATAGAATAAAAGTGAACAAGTTTGTGTTAATCATGATATGAGGGCCATATAATATAGTAGTTGTAAATAGTGTAGACAAATGTTAAGTAGGTTGTGGAATTTGGTATGCTTGTCTGAAGAGTTGAGTTTGAGCTTGAAAGTTTGGAGAGTAGAGGATAGTCTTAGTGGGTGAGGAAGGTTATTCCAGAGAGTGGGTGCTGCCCGGGAGAAGTCCTGTGACCGGGAATCAAAGCATATAGCTCTAATTCCCACTTGAGCTGAGGATATGTATGCAGGTGCAGTCTTATTGATGGCTTTGTAGGTTAGCAAAAGGATCTTGTATTTGATTCTGTAAAATGCAGGTAACCAACGTAGAGGCAAATCGAGTGGAGAATCTCTTGAAGAGCATTTAGCATGGAAAATCCGTCTAGCTGCTGCATGTAATATAGACTGTAGAGGGGTAATACTATAATGTGGGAATCCAATAAGGAGAGGATTACAATAATCAATGCAGGAGATGACTAGTGCATGAATGATATTTGCGTATTTTGGAAATGTTTTTTAGATTTATGTAACAAGATTTAGAGACAGATTGTATGTGAGGAACAAAGGACAGTTCAAAGTCAAGGGTAAAACCTAAGCATCAAGCTTTAGGAGTAGGCATTATTTTAATGTTGTTGACAGAGCTAGAAAGGCCAGGTGGGAAATATTATTAGCTCAGTTTTAGATAGATTAAGTTTGAGATGACGGGAGGATAGCAGAGAGGTAATTAGTAACATGGGCCAATACAGTAGGTGAGAGATCAGGAGTGGATAAGATGGACTTGTATATCATACATAGAAACATAGAACATAGAAAGTGACGGCAGATAAGAGCCACATGGCCCATCTAGTCTGCCCATTTGTTTATTGAAAACTATACTGACCCTAGACCCTATTTACCCTCAATTGGGGTTACAATTTAGGATACCCTTATATTTATCCCAAGCATGTTTAAATTGTTCTACTGTATTGGCCTCAACCACCTCAGATGGGAGAATATTCCATTTATCTATCACCCTTTCAGTGAAGTAATTTTTCCGCACATTTCCTTTGAATCTACCACCCTCCAGTTTGTATCCATGCCCTCGTGTTCTATTACACCTTTTCTTTTGAAAAATGGTACCCTCTGCATAGAGATGATACTGAAATCCAAATTACTTTATTAGCTCTCCAAGGGAAGTTGTATTAATAGAGAATAGCAATGGACCCAACACTGAGCCTTGCGGTACTCCAACAGATAGAGGAAGAGCAGGTGATGTGGATCCAGAAAAGCGAACACTGAAAGAAGGATTAGATAAGTAGGATGTGAACCAGGAAAGAGCTGTGTCCTGAATACCTATGTATTATAACATTTGTATGAGAAGAGTGGTCAACAGTATCAAAAGTATCAGTGAAAAATCCAAGAGAATTAAAGGAGAGTAGTGTCCTTTAGATTTAGCAGTGATTAAGTAATTGAGCACCTTGGTCAGTGCAGTTTCTGTGGAGTGCCGGGATCGAAAGATAGACATCGACTGACCTGTGAAGGTGCAGAATCAAGACGACAGGTAGCAGAGTGGGAAGAGCAGAAAAGAGCAGATATTTTTTCTTAATTTGTTGGTTGGAATGAGTACATGTTGCCTGAGTGTGGATGAATAGGACTGAGTAGTATGTTAGCTGATGAGGAGTATGACGCCAATTCCAGTCTGATCTTGTCTTTAAAGTACAATGCAAGATTTTGAGCATTGATGGAAGTTGGTGGATTTTGCACAGGAAGGCTAAGTAGGGAGTTAAATATTTTGAAGTAGGCGTTTGGGGTTAGAACCCTGAGTACAAATGAGAATTTGAAAGTAGGATTGTTTGGTCTTGTCCAGAGCATTTCGAGAAGTGATAAGTGTTGGTGTAAGTTATAAAGTCAATGGGAAGAACGTGATATCCACCAACGAGTCTTTTAAGATTTCGTGTGTCGTTATTGTACCATGGCTGACATGGAAGTCGTCATGGTGCAAAAGGGGGAGCAGGAGCGCCTTGATCAAGCCCAGCTTCTAGGGTTTGGTTAAGGTGACATACTGCCAAATCAGGAGAGTGAAAGTTAGGAATTGGAGACAGTAGTTGTTAGATCGATTGCTAAAGTTGGTTTATATTAATAGCATTAACAATTCTACAGGTAAGTGAAGGTTTAATAGAATTAGCCAGCAAAGGAGTAGAACTCTTGGGGGACAGTTTGCAGGTAATAAGGTGATGGTCTGACAGAGGGTGAGGGGCGTTAGTAAGATCAGAAACTGAGCATAGTTTAGAGAATACCAGATCAATGCCATTGCCATCCTTATGAGTTGGTGAATCATCCCATTGGGGTGATTCACCATTGAGGCCAAGAGACCAGGTTAGAGAGAAAAACTTAGTGGCATCAGGAGATAAAGGGTTGTTAATTGGGATATTGAAATCACCTATGATAATGGTAGGTATGTCAGAGGATAGGAGGTGAGGGAGCCATGCATAGAAGTTTTGTATAAATTGTTGGCAGGATGTATTGGGTAGGCGATAGATCACAGCCATAGGCGGAGAAAAAGCGTTGAAAATGCAAACAGCATGTACTTCAAATGTGAAGATAAGTGAAGGGACATTGGGTAAAACTGTGAATGTGCAATTTGGGGAAAGAAGAAGCCCAACCCCACCTCCTTGCCTCTCTCCAGTCCTGGAGGTGTGAGTAAAATGGAGACCACCATATGAGAGTGCAGCTGGTGAAGAGGTGTCAGCCAGGTTTCTGTTATTGCAAGAAGGTTGAGATTGTTAGAAGAAGAGGTCATGAATAGAGGTTAGTTTGTTAAAAACGGAACGTGCATTCCATAGGGCACATTTTAGGGATTTTGGGAGTGGTGGGAGACTGGCAATGTGTTTGAGGTTGTTTAAGTTTCTATCGTGTCCTGAATATGAGTGATTTATGTGTGGAGGCCCTGGATTTGGAGAAATGTCACCAGCTAGCAGGAGAAGCAAAGAAATAGAAGAGGATTGCGTGATCTGGGAGATTGTGGTGACTTCTTGTGGAAATTGGAGACAAACATTGAATGTAGGAAAAGTTTGTGTGTTAAGTTGTGGAGAGTAGATCAGAATTGAGGTAATAAAATTTAAGGAATGTGAAGGTGGTTGTGTAAAGGATGTTGCGACATGAACAGAAATGCTGTGTAAGGATAGTAAAAACAAAAGGCTGTTAAACATTGTCGGTTAGCAAGTGTATGTAATTAAAGTGTATTTAAATAAGTAAAGCTGGCCGTACACTAGAGTGATTATCGGCCCAAACACCCAATTATCAGGTGATCGGGCCAAAAATCGCTCTAGTGTATGGTCCAGATCAATTTTGAAAATGCCAAATAAACGCACCAGAAACACTGGCGCGATTATTTGATCTTTTGGCATGTTTAATTTAAATTGCTCTGACAGCTTTGAAGGTATACTTTACAGATGTCAGAGCAGCATAGTACATAGGTATGCAGCAGCGGCTATTGCAAGGAGTAGTACAGACAGGGATCAGCCGAAACCACACTGTGTGAAGCGCGGCTTCGGCTGATTCTTATCTGTATTACTTCTTGCAATAGCCGCTGCTGTATATCTATGTACTATGCTGCTCTAACAGCTTTAAAGTATACCTGCAAAGCTGTCAGAGCAGCTTTGTACATAGATATAAAGCAGCAGCAACATAGAGAGCGCTTCCTCCCTCCCCTCTTCTGCTAGAATTATTGGTCCCAGCAGGAGGTGTGTATGGTGCCTTTAACGGGACATTTCCCTAGCAGGAAATCATCCTGTTTATCGGCCCACCCCCTGCTGGGACCAATAATCATACTAGTGTAATGTCAGCTTAAATGTTTGGGGGCTATGCATGTGTAGCTGTAGAGGAAAGAATTGTTATTGGCAAGGAATAAAATGCAGACTTAATTATAAAGCATGGCTATAAATACAGAATGATATTGGCACAAGAAGTATGTAGTCCAAAGTTTGTTGAAGAAAAGTAGTCCCTAAAAGATCAAGTAGATTTGAAGCTGGTTGCAATGTGTAAGCTGGGCGATCCAGAAGGAAGCATCCAGGATCATCAAATGTTTCTGGTACAGAGGCATATACCTCAAAGTTTGTTTTGAAAGTTGTCCTTTAGATGCTTAGATTGGTAATAAGGTGTTTCCCTCCTGTTATACTCCGGTATAACTTTGAATTCTAAACACACTTAAAAACTAAGGACCTGATTCACACTTAAGAAGGTGCTTACAGATACTGACCAGCTTTACTATTACACTGTTATTTAGACTTGGGCTAGGAAACATCACCTCTCAACTCTAATGCTGTTTACAGATGAAATATGACTCCCCTGCAATCAACATGGTTTACCCCAGGAGTAACTTTCCTCTCTTATTTTAAGCTCCTTCATAAGTCTGAATCAAGCCCTATGCACTTAGAAAATATGAATAAATGCAACCTACTCTAACTGAATAAGTATAGCAACATCATGTGAAGATGATTTCTAACAAACTATAAACACTCCTCCCACTACAAACAAAAATAGCAAACAATCAGACCTTGGTATGCTAGACCCAGGTTACAAATATCTATATGTAAAAATATAAACCAAAACATATAAATAGCATATAAACTTCTAAACCGCAACACAACCCTTATTGCATATAACGTGAATAGAAGAGAAAGCGCATGTCGGTTCACAAGGGTTGTCATTGATACAGCCAAGATGTAACTTCGTATAACTCTGAATTCTACACACACCTAAAAATTATTCACTTAGAAAATATGCACAAATGCAGCCTACTCTAAACTTAATTTCTTCCTCCTCCCCATGGCAGCACATACATTGGGTAATTCCCCATTGTCCTCTAGTACCAGGGCAGGAAATGTAAAGACCCAGTAGTAGTATAAAGGGACAACCTCTTCCGTCCACCGGTGTCTTTTTCATTTCCTGCGTCCTAGTACCAGGTTAGGATTAAAAAAAACATACTTACATTAGCTCCGGTCTGTCCTCCGGAGGACAGCGGGAGCGGAGGTGTTTTCTGCTGGCCTCCTTCGTACCAGCAGGCTCCGAGTACCGCAGCTGCTGCAGTGAGCGGCCGGAAGCCGTCTGCCACGCGCCTTCGGCCCGTGCGGCAGCAGTAACTGTAGGTCACTTCTACAGGAAGTGACCTAAGGCGCTAGGGGGGCACAGCAAAGCGCATGGGCGCCGCCATCTTGCCGGAGCCCATCAACAGCGTGCTGAACGCTATTTAAGGACATCCAGCTTGATACTACCTGTCTGCAGGAAGCCTTCAGAACATCAGGATGTCTGAAGAGAAACGGCAGCCGACCAGGAGGTCAGGGTAAGACTGAAAAAGATTTTTTTTCTTACTTTTTACTTCGTTAGTTAGAGATTCTTGTACAAAATTTAATGTAGTTATTTAGATTTTTGTTCAGGTAGCTAGATAGAGTAGCTAGGTAGTTAGGGTTCAATAGTTATTTATTTATATTTATTAAGATTTATTTATATTTAGTTATTATATTTATATTATTATTATATTTATATATTGCTTGATTTTTCTTCAATAGGTAGGTAGTGGGTATACCTATCTTATTTCTTAGGTCCGAGACCAGCAAAAGCAGGAAGGACTCTGAACCTTCTAAATCTAAATCCAAAACTCCCACAAATTTCAAGTGTGTTTCTTGTGATGTAGAGTCGTGTAGAGAAGATGCATGTATAGAATGTATAGCAAAAAGGCAGATACAACCCCCTTATCAAATGGCGGAATTTTTAAATATGTTAAAAACATCTCTTGCTGACACATTTTGTCACAAAAGATGATTTACATAAGAAGTCTAGTAAGCGCCCCAGATCTGTGAGGTCAGAGCAGTCTGAGGAGAGCATGGAAGAAGGTCTTTGTTTGACGCCTGATTCCCCCTTATCTGATTAGGAATCTTTGCCGCCTCAAGAGGCCTGTTCTTTAAATCCAGACCTTGTTGAAAATTTACTGAAGTTAATATATAAAACACTAAATGTCCAGGAAGCCAGAGAGGATACTTTCCTGCAGGATATAATATTCCAAGAAACTAGGAAGAAAGTTAGGGTTTTCCCAGTATCCCCTATTGTTAAAGAACTTATCACAGATGAATGGAAGGTGCCGGATAAAAAATTCTGTGCCGCTAACAAAATATCTAAGACATACCCATTTGCCATAGAGGATTCCCGTACATGGGATGAACCGCCCCGAGTAGATGCGGCTATATCTCGCATATCTAAAAAAAACAACTCTCCCCTTAGAAAATGCCAACACTATTAGGGACAACATGGAGAGAAAAGTGGAAGTGTGCCTGAAAAAGGCACATTCCCTAGCCGGGGCGGCCCTTAGGCCAGCAGTGGCATCTGCAGTAACCTCCAGAGTCATGCGGGCATGGTGTTCCACGTTGGAACAAAATATGGCAGATGGAGTTAAAAGAGTAGAACTAGTTATTGCAGGAAATAATACAAAAATCTTCAGGGGGAAAATCTAACTGGTTACCCCAGGATAAGTTAAAAAAGCCTTTTTCCTATAAACCAACCAGATCTCTACAAAGTGACTATAAGGAAGCAAGATCATATAGACCAGGCAGGTCTTATCTTAGAAAATTCCAGCCGGGACCATCACGTAGCAGTTTTCGGTCCCAAAGGGGTAGAGAGGGTCGATATTTTTTTCGCCCCTTTCCACAATGACGCCATCAGTCTGGACCCTCCCATAGAGGCCGCAGTGGGGGGACGTCTCATGAAGTTCGGCCATCTTTGGACCTCCACTATAACAGACAGGTGGGTACTCTCTGTAGTCCACCAAGGATACAAGTTAGAGTTCCTACACTCGCAACAGATAGCCTGGTTTCTTCAATCTCCCTCCCCAAGGTTCAGAGATCAAAGACAAGCCCTAAGGGACAACCTAACTCTATTACTTCAGTAAAAGGTAATAAGCGTAGTCCCACCACACCAAAGGTTCAAGGGGTGCTATTCAAAGATATTTATCGTAGAAAAAACACTCAGGAGGGTATCGCACCATATTAGATCTAAGGCCATTAAATCAACATATAAAAGCACAAAAATTCAAGATGGAGACTGTCAATACCATCCTCATGTCCCTACCTCCAAAGGTATTCATGGCATCAATAGACTTAAAAGATGCTTACCTGCATATTCCCATTTTAGTAAGTCACCAAGAGTACCTAAGATTTGCTATCTTCGGGAAGCATTTTCAGTACAGGGCATTGCCTTTCGGCCTTTCAACCTCTCCCCGCATGTTCACCAAGGTACTAGCTCCCCTAATAGCAATTTTAAGACAACAGGGCATATTCGTTTGGCCATACCTAGACGATATTCTCCATCAAAACACCTGGAAGGTAATCACCTTTCTAGAACAACATGGGGGGTTAATAAACTACGAAAAGAGTCATCTCATCCCAGATCAATCCATAACATACCTAGGTGTATTAATAGATTCCCAGGTAGACAGAGTATTTTTACCCCTCTCCAGAGGGGAAAAAATTTGAGAAGAAGTTTACAAACTAAGACAGCTTCCCTGGACTACAGCAGGAGAATGCATGAAGGTGTTAGGACTCATGGCAGCAGCTCTAGACACCTTAGTATGGGCCAGATTTCATTCAAGGCAGTTCCAACTTTGCTTCCTAAGCCAGTGGGACAAAAATCCATTCAATCAAGGTCAGTTAATATATTTAACTCCAAAAGCAAGACAAGATCTTTTTTGGTGGTCGGACCTACAAAACTTATTACGAGGCAGGCCAATAAGAACAGAACAACCTATGGTTGACGCCAGCAAGACAGGTTGGGGAGCAACATGCGCAGGTCATTGGGCGCAAGGAGAGTGGGGGCCAGAATTGCAACATGTCCATTCAAACGTTCTAGAGATGACAGCAGTTCTATCAGCTTGCCTAAATTTCCAGGAGATGTTGATAGGATACCACGTAGTAGTCCACTCCGACAACAAAGCAGTAGTGTCTTATATCAATCGACAGGGCGGCACCAGGAGCAAAAAGCTCATGGAAGCTACCACACTTCTGCTAATATGGGCAGAATGTCACGTACCTTCAATATCAGCCATGTACATAGCAGAAGATCTAAATTTGCAGGCAGATTACTTGAGCAGAACAAGCATAGACCCTGGGGAATGGGAACTAGATCCAACCATGTTCCAGAGATTGGTAAAAAGATGGGGTCTACCTCAAGTTGATCTGCTAGCCACAGAAAGAAATACAAAAATAAAACAGTACATTTCAATGTACAAGGAGAATCGAGTGATAGGTGTAGACGCCCTGACATTTCCCTGGGACTTCGACCTTGCATACGCTTTTCCACCAATTCCGTTAATATCCAGACTCCTGAGGAGGATAGCAGTAGAGAAGACAGTAGTTATCGCTATACTTCCTTTCTGGCCGAGGAGACCTTGGTTTTCCATGGCCCTTCATCTGGCAGCAGATCGTCCCTGGAGATTGCCGATCTCAGCAGATCATCCCTGGAGATTGCCGATCTATCCCGGCCTGTTGAGACAGGGTCATATACGTCACCCATGCCTACAGGAATTGAAGCTGACAGCCTGGCTTTTGAAAGCGAAGGACTGAAGTCACAGGGATTCTCAACAAAGGTAATATATACCTTACTGAAATGCCGTAAGAATACGACAGTTAGTGCTTACCAAAGAATTTGGAAAATATTCTTATCTTGGTGTCAGGCTAACCAGGTTAGGGGCACTAATCCTTCTGTTTCCCATATATTGGTTTTCCTACAAGATGGGTTAGATAAAGGCTTAGCGGTTAGTACATTGAAGGTTCATATTTCAGCTTTGAGTGCTGTATTAGATGTAGATTTTGCCAACAACCGTTACGTAAAACGCTTTATTCAAGCAGCCGTTAGGATGAGACCATGATTTAAAAGACCAGTTCCTCAGTGGGATCTTAATCTGGTGCTTAATGTCTTAGTGGAAGGCCCCTTTGAGCCTATCCAGTCCATACCTTTAAAATATCTCACTTGGAAAGTGGTCTTCTTAGTGGCAATCACTTCAGCCAGAAGAATCTCAGAGATTCAAGCCCTTTGGTGTGAGGATCCTTACATATCCTTCCATGAACACAAGGTAGTGTTAGGAACAAACCCTAATTTTCTACCTAAGGTAGTTTTCAGTTTTCATGTTAACCAGGAAATTGTTTTGGCAGCATTATGTCCTAATCCATCTAGCTCTAAGGAGCATTGTTTACATGCGCTAGACTAAGAGTTTTTTAAAAACGTATATAGAAAGAACTAAGCAGTTTAGATTATCTAAACAACTGTTTGCATTATTAGAAGGGAATAAAAAAGGTCAAGCAGCCTCTAAGTCTACATTAGCGAGGTAGATTAAAACCTGTATTATAGAAGTTTATAAGATTAGAAATACCGAGGCCCCGTCAGGTATTAGAGCTCATTCCACCAGAGCCACAGCAACCTCATGGGCAGAGAAACACTCAGCTTCATTAGAAGACTTGTGTAAAGTAGCAGGATGGTCATCCTCACACACTTTCACCAAGCATTACAGGCTGGATCTACATGCTGCTTCTGACGCTTCTTTTGGTACAGAAGTACTTTCTGCAGCTCTATAAGGTATTTGTATCCCTCCCATATATGTATTGCTAAGGTACAACCCAATGTATGTGCTGCCATGGGGAGGAGGAAGAAACAAGGCATTATACCTGATAATGTAGTTTCTCTGACTCCTCCATGGCATCACATACTTACCCTACCCAATTATTATGTATCTCTCTTGAACTATTTTATAGCTTTGGGAAAGGAGAAGACACCGGTGGACGGAAGAGGAGGTCCCTTTATACTACTACCGGGTCTTCACATTTCCTGCCCTGGTACGAGAGGACAATGGGGAATTACCCAATGTATTTGCTGCCATGGAGGAGTCAGAGAAACTACATTATCAGGTATAATACCTTGTATCCTTTAATTATCTTTTCAACAAAAAATATTTTTATAAAATTATATTTTATAAACAAAACAAAACTGAACCCTATACTTCTGTATCTCTCTCTTACTTATTCACTTTTACACAACGTTAATTAATTAATAAAATACTATCTAATAGGATGTGTTTAGATTGCAATAAAGTCTGTTTAATAGAAAACATTTCTTTGTAGATTGGCTGTTGTAGAGAGCTTTGAATGTATTGAATTCTGAACTCTCAAGACCAGCATCTGCTATTTCAGTCTATAGATAAGTAAGACTTTTGACACAATTCCACATTTCATGCTATTTCATTCCCACTAATGAAAAATCACGCATAAATACCCAAAACTACTGACGAGGAAAGGGATCTAGGAGTCATTATTTCATGTGACTTACAGGAAGCCAAGCTGTGTAGCAATGCAATGAGCAAGGCAGTCAGATGCTTTATTAGGAGAGGAATTAACATCAGAAACATCTCCAAAACAGCTACTCTGAAATTTTACCCCCCTCCTTGATAGCAGCTGAAAGGGATTGCTGTTTCATAGTAGCTGTTTTGGAGACCTCTGCTGGGGTTGAGTTCTCAATTTAAAAATACATGATATATGACCAATAGTTGGGACTCTGGCGGTTTTAGAGTTAGGACCACCACACAGAGAAGCCTTGTAAGTGGCTGGTGGCTTTTCATAATGAAGTGGGACTTCATACTGCTGTAAGGCAAGACTCCATTGCAGCATATGCCACTGAGATCTGCTACTCTGGGTATTGTCTGTGCAACCCATGCTATGCCCAAACACACTCTCCACTTTGGCATATACTTATCTCTTAGGAAGCAACTTTCCTATTAGTTACACAAGGGGGCACCCTCCCCCCTAGTTTCCCACCTGACTGGGCACAAACCCTAGTCCGCAGGTGAGGGCAGGTACAATAATTTGGGTTTGAGGAGCTCCATAAAATTGCTACCACCATAAGTGACCCACCCGGCGGTAGTCCTCCAGTTCATTGTTTTTAACTAAAAATAAATTAAATAATCCTGTGTCTTGCTCATGATTTTTACTGTTGACACACAATTACCGATTACTGTTTCTTTTTATAGCTCTGGACGTTTGTGAAAAGTGGGGTGAAAGCCCTCCATTGCAGCCACGGCACATGAGGGAAGCACTCAGGCGGCTAAAATCCAGGGGACAGATTCCAAATTCCAAACATAAGAAGATTTTGTTCAGTTAATATTATTGTATTTGTAGAAAAAGACAATGGAAAGTTTTTTTTTTTGTTTTTTTTTTGAGACTTTCTTTCTAGTAGAAAATAAATAAATCTAGATCTACAAGAACTAAATTGCTGTTTCACAGGGATGGTACAGGATGTCCATAGTCAAATGGTTAAATTCAGAAAGATGTGAAAATTGATTTTTACCCCTCTAAAGTAACTGCCACATACAAGTTTGTAAAAGGAGTTAAATACGCTGAACCAAGTGTCCTGCTGTTCTGTTGCTGAGTTGTAGACTTTATAGTAATGTTGTGCAAAAGGAAAATGTACAATTTGTCTTGTAACATGGAATTGCTGCGGCTGTTTTATTTATTTCCTCATTAAACTTTTTTTTTTTTTTTGGTTTTTGGACTTTTCTTTTTCTCTTTAATCATAAATACTTGAATCAAATTTTATCAAATGTAATTTTCCCATATTCAGTCAGTAGTATAGTTTAAATACTATGAGAAACCTGTATGATGTATGACTTCCTATTTTTTATATATGTAATATATATTCATAAAATCAATATGCTTCCTGTACTCTTATCTCTCGTATTGCTTTAGCCTGAACATTGAAATACAAAACTGACAGATTGACCACTGCTATAGGACAGTATGGTGTGATACATAAAGGTTTATGTTACATATTGCAAGACAGACCAACCAGATTGCAAGGTAAAAGTGTTCAGTGATCGGTATCGGACAACAGTGTCTCAGGATTGTAGGCCAATTGAGAATGGAGAGATACATGTAATTTTAATGTATATTGTGTATATTTATATGTATATTGCAAAGAGTTTATTTTAGTAGAGTGGAAGAAGGTTAAGGATATCTTAGCTCTTCTTTGGGAGTCTTAGGGTTTCTAGAGCCTTCTTTGGCAATAAAGGGCATTTCACAAAGTGGCTGTAACTAGGTTATAAGATTATAACCTTATAATGTTGAGTTGTGTAGTATACTGTTTCAGATCCTAAAATCCAATACTCTCTCCTTCACAACCCCCTACCTTTCCTAGCCCTGCACTGCTATACAATCCATTAACACACATGAACTCTTTTCATACCTTTTAGATGTTTATCCACAATCTCCTCTTATAATTCCCACAATATAACTACTCCTAGATCACACAATCCTCTTCTATATATTTCTCTTCTACTGTTAGCTGGTGATACATCTTAAAATCTAGGTCCTCCTTACATATCTCCTACAAATCTTAAATATTCATGACTTTATAGAAACTGCTAACTTCAAATCTCTCCAGAAATCCCTCAAATGTTCCTTTATGGAATGCACGCTCTGTCTGCGACAAACTAACCTCCGTTCGTGACCGCTTTCTTTCTAGCAATCTTAATCTTCTTGCATTGACTGAAACTTGGCTGTTGAAAGTTTACTCGTGCCTGGGGACAGATTGGGAGGTTGGGTTCGTTTTCTTTCACCAAATTGCACATTCACAGTTCTACCCAATGTCCCTTCACTTACTTTCTCATCCTTTGAAGTACATACTGTTCGCATCTTCAATCCTTTCTCTCTGGGTGTGGTTGTGATCTATCGCTACCCCAGTGCATCTTTCCAACGATTCTTACAACACTTCTTTGCATGGCTCCCTCATTTCTTATCCTCTGACATTCCTACCATTATTCTAAGTGATTTTAACATTCCTATTAACAATCTCCTGATTCCTCTAAACTTTTTTTCTCTAACCTCACCCCTTGTGGCCTCTCCCAGTGGAGTCATTCTTCTACTTATAAGGATGGCAATTGCATTGATCTTGTATTCTCTAAACTATGCTTAGTCTCTGATTTTACCAACTCTCCTCACCCTTTCTAAGTCTTTCAACTTATCTCTTACAACCTTTTAACCACTAGCTCTATTACTTTGATGTCAAATACTACAAAACCTACTTACACCTGTAGAAATCTTATTGCCATTAATGTAAATCAGCTTTCTGAATCTGTGCAACATCTTATTTCCTTCTACAGTTCCTAATTTCCACTCTCCTGATATGGCAGTATCTCACCTTAACAAAACTCTAGCAGCTGCCCTTGATAAAGTTGCTCCAGCCACCCCTCATAAACCATGACAACAACAGCGTCTGCTATGGCACACTAAGGAAACACGAGACCTTAGAAAACTATCCCGCAAAGCATTGCTGGCATGTATCATGCTCCTCCAAGATTTTCCACTTACACCAACACTTACCACATTTATCAAAATGATCTGGACAGTGCTAAACATGCCTACTTTCAAACTCTCATTTCTACTCAGGGTTCTAACCCCCAAATGCCTCTTTTGTACATTTAACTCCCTACTTAGTCCTCTTGTACAAAATCTACCAACTTCCATCTGTGCACAAGATCTGGCATTGAAATTTAAGGACAAGATCGGACAGGAATTGTCATCCTCCTCCTCAAAAACTAACCTACTGCTCAGCCCCTTTCCTCCACATTCTGGCATCATGTTCTTATTCTTAGCCACAAATGAACAGGAAATATCTGCTGTTTTCTCATCTTCCTATTCTGCTACCTGTCCTGTTGATCCTGTACTGTCACAAGTCAGTCAATGTCTATGTTCTGTGCTTATTCCAACCCTAATAACTATCTGCAATATCTACTGGTATCTTCCCGTCTCTATTCAAGCATGCACTAATCACTCCAATTCTGAAAAAACAAAACTCTGACCCCAACTCCCCTATTTAATTATCGCCCCAGCTCCCTTGCCCCTCAAAGTTGATCAAGAGACTTGTCTACACTTGCCTCATTCACTTGCTCTCCTCACACAATTTTTTGGATCCTCTTCAGTCAGGCTTTTGCTCCAAATAATTCACTGAAACTGCACTGACCAAGGTGGTCAACTACCTCATCATTGCTAAATTTAAAGGACATTACTCTCTCTTAATCCTACTGGATCTTTCTGTCGCTTTTGACAGTCGACCACTCTTCTCATACAAATATAT
>WWET01008310.1:11598-39724 GCA_011038615.1 Limnodynastes dumerilii | reverse complement strand
ATTTATTTTAATCCTAAAAACTATGCAATAAAAATACAAGATGCGTACCAAAGTAGATTGAATGAATGGAATTGATTCGCTCACACATATGTTATTACCACATGAGTGGGAGTGTGGGAGTAGTGGCACACTGCTGACTAAGTGTCCTGGAAGTGTCCACTGTAGTTGGTGTGGGGTTGACCAAGCTCCATCCTAAATACACTCACTTACATCTCACTGTGTGACTTATTTCAGTACATGACATTCAAGTGTGTCACCCCCTGCCTAATGCAGTGAATAAATTATGTGACATAACAGGGCTCGAGGCCTTCAACATGGAGCCTGTTACAGTTAGAGTAATAACAAACCTAATATTTGCACCATGGACCTGATTCAATTAGCAATACGTGGTGCGCATTTTCCCATCTATCACGGTAGCTGATTTTTATGTGCGTCTATGAGATGCACATAAAAATTTAAATGCACAGAATTAGCTTCACACCACAAAATACGCGGTTGTGAGACTAACTGAATCAGGCCCCATGTGTTCCCCTTAACCCCAAAACGTTCCCCAGCAGGAGGTGACATGGCTGATTTCCCTGCCAAAACACAGAAGAAAATTTGTTAGAGAAGTCAGCCACCTTGCTCCCCATGTGAAACAAATTTCACTCCCCTGGAGCAATTTCTTTTAAACAAAAAACAGGTAATGTAAAGATGTCCAGTACATTGAGTTCTGTCCTCCCAAAGTGGTTACACTCTCCGGAACAAAGCTTTGATTGCCGAAAATGGGACATCTGAAAGTTACTTTTCGGATGTCCCATTTTCGAATACTTACTGCTTTCGACTTTTTTTTGTGAATGAGTATGCCAGGCAGAATACTTGACCCATTCACTTTCGCAATTATTGTTGTTCTTCCGCCGCTGCTCGCCGGACCAGGAACAGGTGAGTAAACTATCTGTGCGGGTTAGGGTCAGGCTGCCAGGGAGGGAGGGTTAGGGTAGTGAGAGGGGAGGGTTAGAATTAGGGAAGGGACTATTTTTTCTTACCATTTAATAGAATGGAGCTTTCAGTCCCCGGTGGATCGATTGCTATGCCTCATCGCATAGCAATCGAAATCCCAGACAATTCGCAAATGGCTGGGAGAAATCTGATTTTTAGCAAATCAGATTTTCATTGCGGGGACCCACACCCCAAAAAACTGATACAACATGTAGACTTTCAAAAAAAAGTCCAAATGTGACTTTTTATTTATTTTCTATAAAACTTGGATGCTACCAATCTGCATGGTTTAAATGAGAGTATTAATGACTCAAATTTTTTGTAATCTGAATTAAGATTTCATTTTTTTTTTTTTTTTTTTTTTTTAAAGGTTGAACTTGAGGAGAAAATATTTTTTTGGTCTATTTTTATATTATACTACAGTCCATTAGATTTTAGGTTCATAACAACTTAAAATTTGCTACAAAAAAAAAAAGCACCAGTAAAAAAATGACCTATTATATATTGAATTACCATAATTCAAAAACACACATTTATTATAATAACATTAATATTCAATATAAACATTCACTATCCATAAAAAAATCTCTTTCATATTGATAACCCCAAATTGCATGGAATTCCACATGGAATAAATGATAATAATGAATACTATGGACCGGATTCAGACTTAAATGTAGGTGTGGATACACATGTCTCCACACCTACTTCTGCGGTCCTTCCCCTGCCCCACCCCCTCGATTTTAGGTGGTGGGTGCCATGCGAGTGCCATAGACAACCTTAACTAACTGCGTATTTTCCCAAATAAGTAGGCAAAATACGCACTGACTCTTTCTAAACCACCCTCCCTGGCTTAATCTACGTGCCTCCCCCTACCCACTTCTCCTAACTACCCCCTGGTGGATGCTCTGGCACACCTCCTCTTACCTAAAAACCTACGTAGATGGCGCATGACTATGCATGCGCAAAACCAGAAGAATACACACCTAAGAAGACTGCTTCTTAGGTGTGAATGTAGGTCAATATTATAATTCAGAAATGCGATTTGGGCCAGACCAACATCTCCGTCCGACACCCAACTTACATTCGCAAAATATTTTATATTTAATTTTTACTGTACATTTGGGCAATATTCTTATAATACTTTATCTTTTTTAACTATGTGGGCATTTTTATGGCGCAGCGGGCCCTGGCTGGCAGCATGCCCTGGCATTCATGGGTATGCTGGTGCTTGTAGTTCTATTATTCTATAATAGAATATTATTCTATTATTATTTATTTATTTAAGTTGTAGCGGCGGGGAAGGGGTTTATTTATATACAAATGGTGTTTGGGTTTTTTAACGCTGTTTACTTTTTTTTTTTTACTAATTTTACTAACTTTTTTTTTCAGCTTCGGTGAGCTGCTCCTTACACTTACACAATCCCAGGGATGGTGTAAGCATATGGCTTGTTAAGCAGGCACCGGACAGCCTTGCATGGAATATTTAAATGAGAAAAACACCCCTTTTCTCATTTAAATATCGTGGAACTCCCAGTTCCACAGGCGCAGTGCAGTCAGATGAGGACACAAACGGATGGGCACAACTGCACCCATCTTTCTGTGCGCACTCCTGATCTGATATGCTAATTTTTGCTGTGCATCTGTCTGAAAAAAAGATAGAAGCACAGCTCTGAAGCCGGACCTATGTCTACCACCAAAATTGAACTATAGGCTGTTACTGCCCAAAATACTGTTTGGATGATTCTGTATCAACTCCTCAGTTTTACTATCTAACTTTATTGCAATCAGCATTGTAGTACTCGTAAGGTCAGCTATGGACCTGGAATGGGGAAGAGCAGATTTTTGGGTATTCCTTGCGGCATAGCAACGGCTTCTCCTGAATTCACCTTAAGAGAAGTATACCTTTCTTCAACCCTTATCCATACTCACCATCTGTATTTTGTATCAAGTATTTATCACTATAGTAAGCTAGTATACAGAATTTAAATATATATAGTCTTTCTCTTAATAATTATTTGGCAGTATCAGGCAATGAAAGTTATGCTTTAATTTTGTTATTTAAATACTGTAATTCAGGTAGGTAAATATAGACATTTACAATTCTGTATTTGTCTGAAACTTTAGCTTTCATTTCAGTCTGTTTTAATTTATGTTTAATTAACTTACGATGCAGTTGCATAATCTACCCATGCTTTGCTGTTGTTTTGGAATGACATGCTTTAAATATACTGTTAAATCATGAATGACACAACTTAAAGCTGGCCACACACTAGAGCGATTATCAGGCCGATCCTTCAATTATTGCGCAAGGGCCCGAATTATCGCGCAAGTGTATGGTAACGATTTTTCGGACGAGAATCCAGTAATCGTCCAAAAAGGGCTTCTGAACGATTATTTGATCTTTTGACATATTTGATTTAAAACAATAAAACGAACCAGATTTTTCTGAAAAATTGCATAGTATATGGCCATTTCACGCTAATTGTTAGATCTTCGGCGATAAATTTATGGTGAAGTAGAGGCGTGCTTATGCAAATGAACTGGGACATTTCATGCAGCATCAAGACCTGTGTGACATGGATTTGTTGGAGTGAACTATAATGTCAACTGGGATATTTCATGCTGCGTCTGTGTTTAAACACCTGCTTATATATGCAAGTGCATCCTTGTGCATCAAGACCTGTGGGACATGGATTTGTTGGAGTGAACTATAATATAATCCATCACGGCAGCAAAGAACTAGCTACAACAGGAAATTATATTTATACTTCCTATCTACATACGTCTACATCAGTCAAACCCACATGCTAACGACTGCCCTTTATTTAAATTTGTAAAGAAAATCTGACGATAAAATAAAATTATCGTAATGTGTATGGGCAAAAGCGATATTTTGCAGCCGACGATAGTAAACCAAAAATCTACGTTTTTTTTCAACTTTCGCACAATTATTGTATGAAACAAATGTGATGTGTGGTGCCGATATTATTTGGGACTTTAGCGGAAAAATTGCCAAGATTATCAGCGAATTCATGTGATTTTCGATAATCGCTCTAGTGTATGACCAGCTTAAGACCTTCCATTTTATAACTACTGTGGCATTAACTTGATCTAAATTATACCTGTTAATGTATATTGCTAAATACTTGGTGATTGTACACATGATTTTAATCTTTTAATTCATAAAGTGCAGTATTGTTGAATATCATTCATGAGATACAGCTAGTTATTCTTATTACTAGTCAACTGCTAATATTTATTGTATGAATTGGTATTTAAGCAACAATTAGATACTTGTACTTGTAGCAGCATATGGTAATAGCAGTATTTATGATCACTTCTCACACAGTAAACTTTTTCTCACCATAGGATGTGATTATCAGCCAATTATTTTATTATTGGGTATTTGCTGATATTAGAATGTAATAGTATAGGAGGTAAATTCTTATCAGTGTGGGCATTATATTATGTTATTTATGATTTTGCTACACCTTTATTATAACACTTTGATGATATTCATAATGGGCCGGATCCAGACCTACGAGCGCCCGAGGTCAGTATGGCCGTCCTCGTAGCAGGGAGTGTACACCTTGTGCACTCCCCTCTGTCGGTAGGAAATCTGGACGCTTACGTGTCCATATTCCTACCTTAATATTTATATATTTAATTTTTTATTATATATAATATATTTACAATCACATAGGCAACCTTACGGCCGCATACCTGAACCTAACGGGGCTTCCCCCCCACCCGTTCCCTCATTACCATGTCTATCTCCGCCTTCATGGTATACGACAATCATAGTGGGGGGGACAGCAACTTTCTTGCGTATTAGTAATAGTTTTCACTGACTCTTTAGAGAGTCACAAAAAGGTTTTTTCTGGCAGATACAGAAGTTATACTAGATAACTGTTATTGCAAATATTATATAGTCACATGTAATTTTGATGTCAATAGCATGTATATAAAAAATTCTTCTTCTTTTTCTTATTATGTTGGCAAATGTTAGCAGATTAAATTTGGGGGTTTTCCCCTCCCCCCCTTCTATGTATGATGATGAGGAGAATATGCCTGTCGTTTGTTATCCACCGTATATATTGCATCTAATATTTACCCAAATATTTCTATCAATAGCTATAATGTTGAATGATGAACATTATAGACAAATTACAAGAACTATCCTTTTTATAAAAATAAGTGTGAAAATATATTTTTTTCCTTTTTTCTTTTTTCCTAAGCAACCACACCACTTTATAGGAATTTTGTCATGTGTTCATATTTTATTGATTGAATGTTTAAAATGTATAACTGGGAAGTTTCTACTTTTAAAAAAAAATCTAAAGATATAAAAAGATCCTGATAATAATCCTCACTGCAGGTGAGATGATTTGCTAATTGAAAACCCAGGACTTAAATAAGGAAACGCGCAGCAACCATCTATCTTACTGATGAAACCGTGTGTGATCACGGAGAAACGCGTCTAGGTTGACGCCACTAAGCCTTTTTGCACAGCTATTGAGACACCATCTATTTCTATCACTGTCTGATTGCTGCTGATTCGGACACTTCCTGGAAGTCGGGAGCCACAGCCAAACATTGGCCTCACAGCCGGGAGACCTGCTAACAAGCCGAACTCCAAATTGCTTCAGCCGTGAGGACTACCTTAAGGAAAGGCGGAGCATAAGATCTACTCCGTGAAACTACACGGCTATAGCCGGGAGCACGCTGCTTTGCTCCGAGACGGACTCCTAAAAGGACCGGTTACACGTGAGTGTAGGTCTTGCATAAGCCCCTGCGAAACTACACGGCTACAGCCGGGAGCACGCCGCGTGCCCCGAGACGGACTCCTAAAAGAACCGGCTATATGTGAGTGTAGGTCTTACATAAGACCCGACATCGTATACACTGTTTACTATAAGTCTGACTAGTACTAACTATTGTGGAGATTACAACTATCCACTATTAACCAGTGGCAGTGGTAAACAGGTGGCTACATCGAGTAATTGGAAAGGTCAAGCCTGCAACATAATATCATTCATTTTGGTGTTTGATTCACTGTGGCAAATCTGAAGACTTTGATTTGAATTCAACAGAGCTCCAACGTGTCATTTTGGTATACATTGAGTGCACTTTTGTCCTTATGGCATATAAAATTATTCATATTCCTGCAGGATATGCTATTTGATGATCATTTGTGCGGTCATTGGCTGTGCATAGGTGCTTAATGAGCGTTATATATTTGGTTTTATATCTGTATTTTTAATAAATGTGATACTTTTCTATATCGTGGTGGTTATCTTTATGCAAACCCTGCCATCAAATATTCTTTTCCTCATTTAAATTAACCATGGTTTGTATATGCAAGAAAGGGGTGTGGCCCTGTCTGCACAGAAGGCTGGATCCAATGGGGATTTGGCATTGGATCACTACTGCCACTGTGGCTGTGGTTGAAACTCAGAGTGCAGCAGCATTGGAAGTCTGGATGAGGTTCGCTGTGTTAAATAGTTAATTTATTATTGGTCTCAGTATTTTCTTCACTTGCAGAGCTTTTTTCCCCAGCACACCTAAACATCACAATAATTATTAGTTACTCTTGGTGGTTGGAGACCCTCCAGGTGTGAGTGATTTCTCTCCCAAAACTACTTTGTGCAGGCAAACCAGAAATGAAACTTTGTTTAAGTTCCAAAACTTGGTCTTCAAAGCTCCCCAACAGTGTGTGTTTTCCAGATCTCCCTCCTGGTTTAAGGGATGCAATTTTTTTGATAATCTATTGGTAATTTAGTATTCCAATACAGCTGAGTGGGGCTGATTCAGAGTTGCACTTGAACCTTTTTTTTTTAGGCGCAAGTGTAGACCTGAGCAATACCGTGTTGAACTGCAAGGGGAGGTAATTTTAAATTGTGAAACCAGAATTAGAATTAAGAGGTAAAGTTTCGTAGCTCAGCTCTATTTTATAGAATAAACATAAAGCTATGCAGCATTTGAGTTCTATGTGTAAAAGTAAAGTGTTTTCCCTGCATGCAAAAGATTTTAAATTAATTAACACCCCTTACTTTGAAAAGTACATTTGCCCCTAAAAAAAAAAAAAAAAAGATGTAAGTGTAACTCTGAATCAGCCCCGAATTCTGTAAATATATTTTCTGTATAAGAATCTGGGGCATGAATAATGAGTAAATAAGAAGCTAACCTTTTAAGCAATTTCCTGAGTAGCTAAGATCATTAAGGAAGGAGAGTGCGTAAAGCACACTTTTTTTGTGGGAACGGTTTTGTTTGTGCACCGGATCTATCATATTTTAGTTATGTCCCATTGTCGACGACGCTGAAGTTTGCTTCTTATTCAGGTTCCAGCTTCTTATTCATTATATGTTATTTTAAAACAATCTAATGTGGTGCAAAAAAAGTAAAAATTGTAGATACATAAAACATTATCTCTTACACACATTTAAATTTTATTTTGATTTGCAAAGAAAGATTTTGGGCATGAAATAGGATGGCCCTTTGAATCAACAGAGAGTGGTCACTTACACTAGACCCACAATTATTTAGCATTTACCGACAGCGTTTTGGCCATGAAATAGGGTGGCAAAGTGGGCACGGACACTATATTTGACCTTTATGAATAAGTAGCTGCAGTTTTGCAAGGGTTAAATGGCCTTGGGCAATAAATTTGACCCTTTAAATCAACAGAGGGTGGTCACTTACATTTGACCCACATTAATTTAGCATTGCTTGACAGCATTTTGTGTATAAAATAGGGTGGCAAAGTGGGCACAGGGACCAAATATGACCATTTAAATAAGTAGCTGTAGTTTTGCAAGGGTTAAATGGCCTTGGGCAATACATTTAACCCTTTGAATCAACAACACTTGACACATTTATTTTGCATTGCCCAACTAATGGTTTGGGCATAAAATTGGGTATCAAAGTGTGCTCACATATTTGACCATTTTGAATAAGTAGCTGTAGTTTTGCAAGGGTTAAATGGCTTTGGGCAATAAATTTGACCCTTTCAATCAACAGAGGGTGGTCACTTACATGTGACCCAAATACATTTTGCATTTGCCAAACAAGGTTTTGGCCATGAAACAAGGTGGCAAAGTGGGAACAGGAACCAATTTGACGATTTTGAATAAGTAGCTGTAGTTTTGCAAGGGTTAAATGGCATTGGATAATAAATTTGACACTTGGAATCAACAGAGGGTGGTCAATTACATATGATCCACATTTATTTTGCATTGCCCAACAAAGTTTTGGGCATGAAATAGGGTAGTGGGCACAGGCACTATATTTGACCATTTTGAATAAGTAGCTGTAGTTTTGAAAGGGTTAAATGGAGTTGGGCATCAAGTTTGACACTTTGAATCAACAGATGGGGGGTGACATACATGTGACCAACATGTAGGTTGCATTGCCCAACAAGGTTTTGTTCATGAAATTGAGTGGCAAAGTGGGCACAGTGACCAAATTTGACTGTTTTAAAAAAGTAGCTGTGATTTTGCAAGGGTTAAATGGTGTTGGGCAATAAATTTGACACTTGGAATCAACAGAGGGGGTCAATTACATATGATCCACATTCATTTTTTATTGCCCAACAATGTTTTGGGCATGAAATAGGGTTGCATAGTGGGCACAGGCACTATATTTGACCATTTTTAATAAGTAGCTGTAGTTTGAAAGGGTTACATGGTGTTGGGCATCAAGTTTAACACTTTGAATAAACAGATGGGGGTGACATACATGTGACCAACGTTGCCCAACATGGTTTTGTCCATGAAATTAAGTGGTAAAGTGGGCACAGTGACCAAATTTGACTATTTTAAAAAAAATACCTGTGATTATGCAAGGGTTAAATGGCGTTGGGCAATACATTTGACACTTGGGACCTCATTTACTAAAGTTGTTCTTTTCAGTGATTATGAAGCCATTGCCACAATTTTCCATTGAATTTAAAGAAATCACTGGATTCACTAAGCATTGATTTTAGATGGCAATTTATAATCGCCATCGATAGGCAGTGCTTTTTTCATGGATAATTTGTTGCGATTTTCTATCTAAAATCACGGCAACTTTCCCCCAAAAAAAATCGCTGCCCAACATGGCCCCTTTGTAAAAAAAATTTGTTTTTTTGAATAAAAAAAAAAAAGTTTAACAAAATTTCTAGCGCAGCATGCTGAGAACCCTTAGCATGCCGTCGTATATCTTACCATAAGGCACAGCATGCCCCTGTCAAATTTGATGCCCAACGCTATTTAACCCTTTCAAAACTACAACAACTTATTCAAAATGGTCAAATATAGTGCCTTTGCCCACTACCCTATTTCATGCCCAAAACATTGCAAAATGGATGTGGATCAGGGCTCGAAGTAAGGGGGTATACGGGGGTATGACATACCGTCACTTCTTCCACTGGTTTAATTGAAAAGCTATAACTCTCCATTCATTTCTATTATTTTTCTATTTTCATACCTCTGCTTCTGAATGTCCATACCGTCCCTTCTAAATTTCCACTTCGACCACTGATGTAGATCATATGCAATCGACCACCCTCTGTTGATTCCAAGTGTCAAATTTATTGCCCAATGCCATTTAACTGCAGAATTACAGCTACCTATTCAAAATTGTCAAATTGGTTCTCGTGCCCACTTTGCCCAAAACCTTGTTGGGCAATGCAAAATATATATGGGTCACATGCCCAAAACGCTGTCGGGCAATGCAAAATAAATGTGGGTCAAGTGCAAGTGACCACCCTCTGTTGATTCAAAGGGTCAAATTTATTGCCCAAAGCCATTTAACCCTTGTAAAACTACAGCTACTTATTCAAAATGGTCAAATATAGTGTATGTGCCCACTTTGCCACCATACTTCATGCCCAAAATCTTGCTTTGCAAATCAAAATAAAATTGAAATGTGTGTAAGAGATAATGGGCTCTATTTACTAACAATGCCTGAACGTAGCTCAGGCAAGTTCGAATTCGCTCTCTGAGAACTCCTGAGCTACGTTCAGGCTATTTACTAATACTCACCCTCCGCTGGCTGTCCCGCGATGACATCTGAACTTTCTTCTGTCATCGCGGGCTTTCTTCCTGTGTCTGGAGAGCCTGCACATGCGCAGTGGCTCTCTGCTGGGACTTTGTAAAAAAAATGAAGTCCCAGCATGAGAAGCACTGCGCATGTGCAGACTTTCCATGTCGGGACCAGCACCTGCGGGCAGACGCGTCTTCGGTCCGGTAAGTATTTAAGCTATTATATTGTTTTATTTAATTTCTGTTGTTTTTTTAATTGTTTTTTATTTTTCTAATTTTTTTTTTCATTTCAATTTTTTTATGACAACGGTATTTATGAATATTCCAGCGGTCTACCCATACATATACCACTTTTTCTCCCCCTAATAACAGATATTAGGGGGAGAAAAAGGGGGTTATATGGGGAGATTGCTGGAATAGAAATCTGAACGCCAGTCTGAGACGGCGTTATTTTAACTCTCAGAGCAGAGTGTAAAACTCCGCTCTGAGGGTTAGTAAATAGCCAGCCCCATTGAAAACAACGGGCTGGCGAGGGCAGGTGAAGTTTTGCCGCATGGCCATGGAAACTGGTGATTTCCATGGCGGTGCAGCTGTTGTAAATAGCAAAAAGTTCATTTTTGGAGTTATAACTTCATAACTCCAAAAATGAACTTTTTAAAGCTTTAGTAAATAGAGCTGAATGTTTTAAGTATCTACAATGTTCACGTTTTTTTGCACTACATGTGATTGTTTTAAAATAACATATTATGAATAAGAAGCTGGAGTCTGAATAAGAAGCCGGAAACTGAATAAGAAGCTGGTCAAATAAGAAGCCAACTTGAGGTCCATTATCGTAACCTCAACAAAGGTCCCTTAGCCCACTTCCCTAGTTTAAGTCACATTACCAAGGCGGCTTTTCGATTGGTAGTACTATGGTCCCCGGATGTCGTCATCCTGTTTATCACCAATAGGAGTACCATTTACAGAACACGTGGTATTTCCCTGCGCTCTTTCTTTACGATGGCTGCTGAGGATGCGGTTGCGGCAGATTCTGCTGCACTATCCGAGGTTTTTCAGGTTTCTAATGATAGTAGAAATGCAGGAGAGGAGCCCGAAAGTGCAGCAGCTCCTCCACCACAGAACATGTCACAAAAGCTTGTTAAACTACCCATGTCTCGTGTGAAGGCGCTTATGAAGTCAGATCCGGATGTGTCTTTGGCCAGTCAGGAGTCTGTTTTCATTATTAGCAAGGCCACGGTGAGACACTGAGTTTTGCTGGTGAGATATGTGACCACAACGTTGTGGACTTTCTTGATATGAAATTAGTTTATTTGTGTTAACGTTAAGTGCTGAATCGCACTTGGCAAGCATACACAGCGCAGCCCCCTTCCTCCCCTTAACCCTTGGTGCTTTACTGTAAATTTCTATAGAGCTGATCATTGGACCCTTTGTCAGCTGGTCCATGTACTTATTGGTTCCACAATAAATGCAATCCTCGTTTTGTGTTTCATACAGAGCTTAATACTGCTAGTAAAGAATTATTTTTTCTCAGCTATGCTGCTTAATGGTTATTATGGGTCTTATGAATTTTTGCTTCTATCCACCTCTTTTCTTTTGTCTTATAGACCTTGTGATATGAATTACATTTAGTTTCATCCATCATGGTTTGATCTTTTATGGATCAACTTCATGAAGGAAAGAAGTGCATGAGATACAAACAAACATAAATATACGTACCCTCCAGCTTGACCCCTTCCATTCGGTACAAAATACTCTGCTCCTGCTCTTCCTTCATAATCTCCGATTGCAATCACCTGTGTTACACACCTTTCTATTCAAATAACTAATATAACACAGGTGACTGCAATCAGAGATTAGGAAGGAAGAGCAAGAGCAGAGTATTTTGTACTGAATGGAGGGGGTCATGTTGGAGGGTCTGAATATATACAAAGGTGACACAAATTAATAATTCTATTAATATATTCAAAATAAAACAACCTTCCATGTTTAAGCAATGGCAATATACAAAATTGATTCTGGTTCTGGTCTTATCCAGAGAAATCATGAATAGAGTACACATTTTCTGATTAAGCTGAGGCCAAGCTCCTGGTTTTCCTATACCATCCTAACAGGAGCAGTACAGTGTCTGTCAGGTTGTTTAAAAATGCCATCTTGTTATCGGGCAATTGTGTTCCTGGACTGTTTTGTTGGCTTTCTGACTGGTCCTGAATACACGCTACCTGATAACTGGGCCAGACAGTCAATTATTGGTTCAGTAATTGTATAGTGTGTATCCAGCACAACCAAATTACTTCCAGGTGTCTTTATATGAAGCCTCATGCACTGTTTGGCCACATAATGTTAAAGGTAATGATTTGTTATCCCCTATATAAATGTGGTTATAAGCATTATATTCTCCAATTTTTTTTTTCTTTGCACACACATACCATGGGGCTGTTATGGATAATTAAAGCTGCACAAAGCCAGGTATAAATTTGAAAGTTTGCTAATACCGCACAGTGACATCCTAATAGGATCAGCACAGCATCTGTTGAATTGTGTTAGTTTGGCCAACCAGCCATTTATCAACAGAACAGCCTGATAAGTCTATAAGAAACTCTTATACCCTTTTCACATCGCCGCCCCAGCAATATTAACGTGTCACCAGATGATCCCAGTTTCACACCGCAGGGTTGATCTGGGACCCGGGTCTGCCCTGGCAGTAGTACACTGTGTAACTTGTTTACTATTACTCTGGCAACAGTAAACAGATGACTCCAATCAAGTAGTTTCTGTGCTAACTGGGTTGAAAAACCCGGGTAGCACCTTTTAACACTGTACCCCTACACCAGTCGGACCCGGGAGTGACCCTTCTTTTGTCCTGGATGCAATTCCCGGGTTTATAGACCTGAGTAGAGGCATCTGGACCCTTTCACACTGTGGCTTACCCTGCCAATAACCCGGGTTTTTGGGGCGATGTGAAAGGGGTATAATGGTCTGTTTCTTACTTCTTAGCTTTTTCTTAATAGTGGTTATTAAAAAGACAAACTCAAAAGTTGTGTATTACCAGTGCTGATTTGTAAAATTACATTATTTTCTTATCTCACTTTTTTTTTTTAAATAATTACAGGAGTTATTCATTGAAGCAATTGCTAAAGATGCATATATATATGCTCAACGAGGGAAGAGGAAAACCCTGCAACGCAAAGACCTGGGTAACATTTTTTTCCCAACTAGTTTAATATATGTTTCCTCCCCCTTAGTATTTATGGCTCAGTTTGAGAACTGGTACTCTGATGATAGCTTTGTAACAGACTTTTGTTCATTACATTTTTTATTATACTCTTTATATTCTCATTTAGTTCATAATGGTTTGTCAGTCACAATTAGTATTTTAAATGAGTCCACCCTTGAACATTTCAGTGAGAGCAGCAGCATAAAGGTGTACAATAATATTCAAGTCTTTCAGTTAAATATATAATAGGTATATATGAATATAAAAGGGAGTGGAAAAAAGATTAGTTAGACTTTTAGTGGGTGAAGTATGATTGGGAAGCCTTAAGGTTTAGCCATGGCAATCATGTCACTGTAAAAGCAGTAAACTTATCGGTGGCAAAGGAGATGACTATTTCAATGGCTAGATAATAGTCAATACACTGAAACCAGTAACTGACCGAGGGAGGAGTGGTCATCTACACCTGATTCAGAGTTTGATAATAAGAGAGGAAAGTTAAACCTGGGCAAAACTATGCTGATTTCAGGTGAGTCAAATTTCATCTATTACAAATAATATTACAGTTGAAAGGTGATGTTTCCCAACCCAAGTTTAAAAACCAGTGTAAAAGCTGATCAGTATCTGTAAAGTAAGCAAAAGCACCCTGCATGCACAGATTAAAAATTATTTGACTCCTCCCTGAAATCAACATGTTTTTGCCAAGGTGTTTTTTTTTCTCTCTTATCTTTAAACTGAATCAGGTCCAGGATTAGTGCTAGATGTTAAAGTAGGAACCTGTCGTGGTGTGAGTTCGCCATTGGCAGGCACAACAAAAACCTAAAATCAGGTCCTCGAAGGAACCCAGCTTGACCAGCGTCTAAGAGACCTTCCATTATCATTTACCACTTTTATTCATTACTTAACCTAATGTATTACTAGGCCACAATATATATTTCTTTAAACAGCTGAATAATTGTAATAGCAATATGAAAGGTTCCAAAAAGGTACCTGTTAAAAGGCTAAACTCTAAAATTAATTTTCTGTACTTGTTATTATAGTAAGGACATTAGAAAAACTAAAGTGTCTTATGTTTCACTTAAACGTTCACAAGAAATATACTTTAAGATTGCTTCAAAGATAAAATGGTTTTCATTGTTGCTGCTAAACAATATCCCTTTTAAAAGAGCTGTTAAGTCCTTCCTAAAATTTAAATATACCTAGACTGAGGTAAAAAAAAAAATATATATATTTTGCCAATAAATGTATTTACCGATGGCACAGAAGCCAAAGATGATTTGGGTATATCAACTCCAAAGGAATGAGTTATGGAACATCTTAAAGTGACTCATCCTTTGGATTGCACCTCTGCCTCTCACTACCAAGTCAGCCAAATTTATTATTTTTTTTAAATGTATTTAATTTTTTTTATAAACAAGGAGACTCGACCTGTCTCTAGATTTAAAGTCAGTAGAGCCATAAGGACAACAGTCAACAGGAACCTTTGTAAGTAGTAATGGGTATGATAATTTACAGACTATGGGCCAGATTCACAACCCCGTAATTTTTAACATACATGCCTAATTTTATGATTTGAGCTACTACGCATGCATAGTAACTAATTTACGCTATCTGCATAGCGTTTCGTTACGTAGATTGCGTACATTTCAGCACGTCGCAAAACATGTTCTGCTAGCAGGACTTCCCGGCGCTTAGTCATATTTATAACCTCGGTCAGCAGTGGCAATGCTTTTCATGCACTACAAACATCAGCATGCCCTACTCTTTGTAAAATTTAATTTTTTTTTATTTATTTGAGAGGGGAGGGGATTTTAAATTGAATCCAGCCCCAACACAAAGATCTGTTTACTACTGCCAGAGCAATAGTAATCAAATCTCTTCAATCAGATGTCTTTGTGAAGGACCTATGTTGAAAAACAACACAGGACTTTTCACATTGCCACCAATCCCATGTGAGACCCGGGATAAACCCTTCTTTTTTTTTTTTTACCTGGGTCTACAAAATAGGGACGTTTCACCAGAATTTTTTGCGGTGTTGTGAAAGGGGTTTAAATGAGTTGTAATTTCTCTAGGACACTGATGTTGTGCTGCACCAAATGCACCCCGACAGTGCTTCTGGCTGACCATTGAATTGGGCAACATCTGATCACAGACACTTTTTGCTATTGCAAATCAGACTGTTTGTTCTACCTTCTTGCATATGGGGTGTGGTTTGCCGATACGATGGTCTGTTTTGCAACAAACCATCGTATGCTGCTGAATGGCTCTGTTTTAAAAAGCAGTGGTGGCACAAAGATTTGTGCGCCAACAGGTATGTTTTTTTTTTTTTTTATATTATTATTATTATTTTTTTATTATACCTAATCATCTCCTAACCATAGACCTACATTTCCTGCAGCTTTAGCTTAACCTTATCCCACCGCAGGCAGTCGCTATTGGGAACTGGCCGAAATAGGTAACCATTTCCAATAGCCATTTTATATTTTTCTATTTGCTGAGGTTTTTGACAACGATACAGTCATATCATCATTTGTACCATTGGTGGAATACAGCTGGAAACTGCATTCCTTATATCTGACGCCATGGATGTACTTGTCGTTTAAATCAGAGTTAAAGATATATACCAGCACGATATAATAGTATATGTGTGTTATATACTTGTGTGTGTATGTGTTAACAAATTGTGAAAACGCCAGTCTTCAACAGAGTGTCTGTCCTATATGTCTGTCTGTCCTATATGTCTGTCTGTCCTATATGTCTGTCTGTCCTATATGTCTGTCTGTCCTATATGTCTGTCTGTCCTATCTGTCTATCTATCTATCTATCTATCTATCTATCTATCTATCTATCTATCTATCTATCTATCTATCGTAGCGTATGGGTGCATGAAGTTTTCTTATTAATAGGGCAGAATATGTTGTTAGTAGGGTTCTATATAGAACATTAGTGGCTACGTGCCTCTCTCCACCGTTTTCTCTGCTGCCTTCATGACGCATCTCCGTCCTGGGTTGAGGACGGAGATGCGTCATGTTTTGCTGATCTCACTAACAGTAGTCTTTATCAAGTCCATAAATATCTCTTCGTGACCATGTGTAATAATAAAATATTTATGTCTGCTTTAAATTAGCCATTTATCTGCTATTATTTATGTTTCAGATAATGCAATAGATACTATTGATGAATTAGCTTTTTTGGAAGGTAAGACAATATATAAATCATAAAATAATAACTGTATGTCAAATATATATAAAACAATGCCTCTCATTTAACACATAACAAAAATTTGTTGTGTGTGTATATGGGTGTGGGTTTCCGCTGAGAACAGCCCTGTTTCAAAAGGGCCGTCTTGCAAATTGATTGCTTTTGCCTCGTACAGGCAAAGCAATCAATCCCTGGAGCACTGAAGACGGTGTAAGTGTAAATGTTACCCCTACTCTTCCACGACCCTGTCCCTAACCTTCACCCACCCTTCCTGTAACCTAACCCTAAGGCTCCCCTCCCCGTAGCCTGACCCTAAGCTTCCCATTCCTGCAGCCTAAACCTAGACTACCCTACCTACAGGCTGACTCTAACCCTAGCTCTCCTCTTCAATAACACTAACCTCCCTTCCCAAGAACCTAACACTGAAAGTCCCCATAGAGGTTACTCCCCTCTGCGGTGGGTCTGGTGGACGGCTTATGCCGATTGCATATTTACCAATTAAAAAAACAAAACTAAAATGACTGTGTTTCGAAATAGAGACAGATGAAAATAAGCTTTCGGCTGTTTCTATTTCTAAAACAGCCATTTCTGGCCACAGACTGACAGCTGTGTATATAGATGCACATGACTGTGTATTCATGTTTAGATGCACAACCATTTATTAGTGTATGTATTTTTAAATATATTAAAGTCTATGGGCCAGTTGTGGGTTTGGAAAAGTAGAGATGTTGTCCATAGCAGCCAATCAGATTCTAGCTCTCACTTTCCTATTACATACTAAAGAATGTCAGCTAGAATCTGATTGGTTGCTATGGGCAATATCTCCAGTTTTCCAAACCTGCAGCTTAGTAAATCTGGCCTTATGTATGTTTAGATGCACAAACATCCTCCCTCCAGTGTATGTATGTTTAGACTAGAGCTGGGCGATTAATCGAATTAATTCGATTAATTCGCGATTTTACATTTTGGCGATTTTAATTTTGGCCAAAATCGTAAATTCGATTTTCACCCGTCACCCCCTTTACTCACCTCAGCAGGGTCCGTGACTGATTCTCTCCACCGCAGCATCTCCTCTCTGATCATCAGAAGAGATGCTGCGGATAGAGGCAGTCACAGACTCTGCTGCGGCGCTGCTGTGAGTGAAGGGGGTGACGGAGAGTACTGGGCAGACATGATGAGGAGGAGTACTGGGCAGACATGATGAGGAGGAGTACTGGGCAGACATGATGAGGAGGAGTACTGGGCAGACATGATGAGGAGGAGTACTGGGCAGACATGATGAGGAGGAGTACTGGGCAGACATGATGAGGAGGAGTACTGGGCAGACATGATGAGGAGGAGTACTGGGCAGACATGATGAGGAGGAGTACTGGGCAGACATGATGAGGAGGAGTACTGGGCAGACATGATGAGGAGGAGTACTGGGCAGACATGATGAGGAGGAGTACTGGGCAGACATGATGAGGAGGAGTACTGGGCAGACATGATGAGGAGGAGTACTGGGCAGACATGATGAGGAGGAGTACTGGGCAGACATGATGAGGAGGAGTACTGGGCAGACATGATGAGGAGGAGTACTGGGCAGACATGATGAGGAGGAGTACTGGGCAGACATGATGAGGAGGAGTACTGGGCAGACATGATGAGGAGGAGTACTGGGCAGACATGATGAGGAGGAGTACTGGGCAGACATGATGAGGAGGAGTACTGGGCAGACATGATGAGGAGGAGTACTGGGCAGACATGATGAGGAGGAGTACTGGGCAGACATGATGAGGAGGAGTACGGGGCAGACATGATGAGGAGGTGTACTGGGCAGACATGATGAGGAGGAGTACTGGGCAGACATGATGAGGAGGAGTACTGGGCAGACATGATGAGGATGAGTCTTGGTGTTTTTTTAAGTTAGCTTAAAATAGGAAAATCGAGATTAAAATAGAAAATCGTCCTTTTTTTCGAAAAAAATCGAGATTTTAATTTTTGGCCAAATCGCCCAGCTCTAGTTTAGACCCACAACTCCACACACCCTCTAGTGTATGTATTTTTAGATTTAAACACCAGCACAAACACTGCGGTGTTTAGACACACCAACCCTTCTATGTATGTATGTATGTATGTATGTTTAAGTACACCAACACCCACCAGTATGTTTTCTATGTAGGAAATATTAAAGGATTAATAAAGTTAGCTGTCTCATATATGCATTGTTTAGAAACTCAGGTAATGCTGCATATTTTGGAGACAGAACTTTTTTGGACCACAATATATTTGTTTTCTTTGTATTACTAGGCACATTGGATTGATTAACTTCCGTCGGACACTTGAAGTTTTACCCAAAAGTGGTCCTTAAAGTTTTTAACAAAGATTGTTAATATTTTTTGTTCTTTGGGTTATTTCCTGTTGTTCTTTTCATCTTCAACAACAGCTATAGTGTCTTTGATTGAAGCCATTGTGTTTTGTCTTGTATTTTTCTTTTGAAAATAGACATGTAAGTTAAAATGTTTATGTATTTTATAATAAATTTCTTTGTTATAGAGTAACCATCTGTCTCATATGATTTATATCTGACAAAGATTGAAAAGATTAATAAAAACTTTTATACCTGTTCGATACTTCTACTTATTGTTATCATGGGGTTTTCCACCGATCCATAGTAATTGTATGCTTGCATGCAGAGCCATTGGTTTTGTTAATGCATTAGTAAATTTAACATACCAATGTGTATGTGAAATTGATTAATGTGGAAATAAATACATAAACAAAAATGCTCTATATGAACTTCTGCTATGCATGCTGCTACTTTGGTATAAATGAAAACCCCAACACTTTATAAGTACTTTGGGGTATATTATTTTCTTTTATTTTGCTACAATGATCAAATGCTACTCCCTTTTTATGTTACAAAATATTGGTTGATTTTTGCATCTTGCACACCGACAGAATCCTACTATCTGTTACATGTCCTGTAGTGTAACAGTCTATCTCATCTCATTTATATACTTTTTATATAATACTATATGTTTAATTTAAATTAAAATCATAATAAGTATAGATTCTCAACCAGGAAAAGTAAAACCTATTGTACAAAGAAGCGCCTATTGCATAAAGAAGTGAATGGCACTCCGTATAAAAAAAAAAAAAAGTAATGAGCACAATGGTGCCCGAACAGGTAGCTTATACAGATATAGAAAAAATAATGAACGGAACTCAGTCTTGAATAAGACAAATAGGCATTAGTGGCCCAAATTTTATTACTTTAATAATTTTCATCAGGGAGCAAAAATAATAAAAAAGATAAAACTATTTATAACTTATCCCTAGGCATAATCTCCCCATGGTTGGTCCAGGCTCCCTAACGTGCTGTCCAAAAAGAGGTGGAGCTATGCGGGAGCGCCAAAGAGGTTGGCCTGGAAACTGGCTGTGTCCGCTGGGCAAACAAAAATTATTGCTAGTAAAAATGCGTGGTGAGTCTAAATACTAAGCAATATACAGAATACATAACTAATCACTAAGCTTAGTAACAGAAGTAGAATTACTTTGTGAACAGTGGATAAATTAACCAATAAGTGTGGTATTACTGAAGAACAACAGGAAAAGATAACTCTCAAACACAGAAGGAAAAGTTTCTAGCTATCACTTTGCTATTACGTACTAGACAATGTCAGCCTGAATCTGATTGGCTGCTATGGACATATCCACTTTTTCTTTCCTGCAGTAAATCTGGCCATTAATAAGTAAATAATGGATAACAATAGTGAGAGAGGTTCTACCAGTGTGGTGAATGGCTGCTTGTAAAGGATAAAAAGAAGGAATGGACGAATAAGCATAAATTAGAAACAAGAATTAATGAAAAATAAAAATATTAAGTAAAAAGAAGAAATGTAAATGAATATTAATAAGATGAAAAAGGAACTATAATGAGAAGAAAGATAGAATATGACATAAACAATAATAGGGGAACTGAGTGAGAGGAAAAATACAGGAAATGTGGGGAACTGAGTGAGAGGAAAAATACAGGAAATGTGGGGAACTGAGTGAGAGGAAAAATACAGGAATGTAGGGGACTGAGTGACAGGAAATGTGCAGTGAGTAAGTAAAAGGTTTTTTTTTTTTTTTTTATAAACAATTTTTCTTTATTTTCAATATCAACGTCATACATTGAAAGCAACACAAAACAAATAAGTTCGTGGCAACGATAATATTGCAATCAATTTGTACATAAATCAATTCACCCGATGGTGATCCCACAGAATCACCGTACGGTTTAACCTAAGGTTTTGCAAACCTTCCTAGCAGGACAACCAGTATATGCAGTATTTATGACGGTATTTCGGGGTGCTATTTATTTTAGGGTGGATATGGTATCACTGCCAAGAAACCAATAACATAAACAAAACTAACAAAACAGAAAGAAATGGTCAGAATGTATTGCACATTAGCAAGGATTTTTGACAAACATAGTCTTATTCTTCTGGTGAGGATTTTGCCCACTTACGTTCTCACTATTATCATATGAAATACTGATTCAGCTGGGTAGCGTCAAGCCCTGAGCATCTATCTGCTTATACAGAAACCATGTAGAATTTTCAAAGATCTTATATATTCGATCTTGTGTATCTCCATCCAGACTTGCAATGTATTTAGCCTGAAATTTCTCGCCATGAGTCTCTAGTTCCGGCTGAGTGGCCCTCCTATCAAAATGAAGATATTGTAGCAGTGTAGCCTTTACTGCCCCCACTGTCGGTGATGAACTCTTTATCCGGTGTGCGAGTATTAGTTGTTTAGCCACCGTAACAACAATTGTAAGTAAGTGGAGGTTTTGGTGTTTGTTTTGGCCCCAGCTCCCAATTACTAAAAGCTGCGAATAACAGTGCTAACGGATCTTTTGTGACTTGTGATTTCAAGATGAAGTTAATAAGTGCGTCAGCTTATCCCAGAATTTTTGGATTTTGCAACATTCCCATATATTATGGAAGAATGTAGCATCCTGTCGTTTACATTTTGGACATTGTATTCGGGATCATAAAGGCTCTGCGATATTGAGACACATAGGCCCTATTTATGGTTTTTATGAAAATTTCCTGCAAGTGAGCCGACTTCAAGATTATAAGGCTACTATCAAAATGTGAAAATAAAACTTCAAATGAAACCTGACCTGGTAAATCCTTATTCCATGTAGTAATTAAAGGCTTCCAAATGTGGAGTGTGGGGTCCGATAGAAGGTCTATCTGTAACATTCTCGTTTTAAATTTATTTCTGGCTAGGAATTGTAACAATTGCATAAGGGTGTCTGGAGTTTGCCGGTTTGAATGGGGTGTAGGGAGCGACTGGGCATAATGGCGAGCCTGTAAGTACATAAAAAAAATGTGAATTTGGTAGGCAGAATTTGGTTTTTAGTGCTTCAAAGGTTAAAAGTGTACCCCCTGTGTGATAGCCTTAATTCCCCAGGCTACTAGCAGGTTAGTAAAGTATTTGTGGACTGGTGAAACAAGATTCGAAATGACCAGAAGCAAAGACAACAATATGAAGTTCAAATTTTGTTTATGGAAAAGCAGAAAACTTCTTTTTATTAAATCAACAAAGTCTAAGTGATATTTATTACTATGTTTCAATGTCTCAACTGTCTCTTTTGAGTTATATCATAAGTAACAATTTTTGGAAATGTATACAACAAATATGACACAATCAACATCTATGGTGCCAATGAATATGGAACATAAAAAATCATGCACTTTAGATAATTTTCAATTAGTAGCAACCATAACAATTGTAAATTATGCACAACATATATATAGTTTTCATTTAATAGCAACCATAACAGTTTATGCAGCATATAGAAACCATACACAATATATATATAGTTTTCAATTAGCAACAACCATGACGATTAATTCAGCATATATTAATTATGCACAATATATATGTACATTTTTTAATTAATAACAAGCATAACAATTAATTATTATTCTTAAACTTAGTCAGAAAATCGACATTTACCATCTGTATAGTTTTAAATAGAAAAATGATACAATTCATACAATATTGAACACTCTCCTAATTCCTTTCTTTTACATATGTTGAAACTAATTTAAGTTAACTTTTCTTTCCCTCTCCTATCTAATACAATCTTTTTCAATTACCACAAATGTTTAATGAGCTATCAGTACAAATATATTATATATATGACGGTATTTCGGGGTGCTATTTGTTTTAGGGTGGATATGGTATCACTGCCAAGAAACCAATAACATAAACAAAACTATACACAAAACAAAAAGAAATGGTCAGAATGTATTGCACATTAGCAAGGATTTTTGACAAACATAGTTTTATTCTTCTGGTGAGGATCTTGCCCACTTACGTTCTCACTATTATCACATGAAATACTGATTCAGCTAGGTAGCGTCAAGCCCTGAGCATCTATCTGCTTATACAGAAACCATGTAGTATTTTCAAAGATCTTATATATTCGATCTTGTGTATCTCCATCCAGACTTGCAAGGTATGGCCCCCATTTAGCCTGAAATTTCTCGCCATGAGTCTCCAGTTCCGGCTGAGTGGCCCTCCTATCAAAATAAAGATATTGTAGCAGTGTAGCCTTTACTGCCCCCAATGTCGGTGACGAACTCTGTATCCAGTGTGCGAGTATTAGTTGTTTAGCCACCGTAACAACAATTGTAAGTAAGTGGAGGTTTTGGTGTTTGTTTTGGCCCCAGCTCCCAATTACTAAAAGCTGCGAATAACAGTGCTAACGGATCTTTTGTGACTTGTGATTTCAAGATGAAGTTAATAAGTGCGTCAGCTTATCCCAGAATTTTTGGATTTTGCAACATTCCCATATATTATGGAAGAATGTAGCATCCTGTCGTTTACATTTTGGACATTGTATTCGGGATCATAAAGGCTCTGCGATATTGAGACACATAGGCCCTATTTATGGTTTTTATGAAAATTTCCTGCAAGTGAGCCGACTTCAAGATTCTAAGGCTACTATCAAAATGTGAAAATAAAACTTCAAATGAAACCTGACCTGGTAACTCCTTATTCCATGTAGTAATTAAAGGCTCTCAAATGTGGTGTGTGGGGTCCGATAGAAGGTCTATCTGTAACATTCTCGTTTTAAATTTATTTCTGGTTAGGAATTGTAATAATTGCATAAGGGAGTCTGGAGTTTGCCGGTTTGAATGGGGTGGAGGGAGCGACTGGGCATAATGACGAGCCTGTAAGTACATAAAAAAATGTGAATTTGGTAGGCAGAATTTGGTTTTGAGTGTTTCAAAGGTTAAAAGTGTACCCCCTGGATCAAAAATGTCTTTTGTTGCCTTAATGCCCTTATCTTTCCATGTTAAAAACCAAGCGTTTTCTAGGCCAGGGGAGAAGTTAGGGTTACCCCAAAGTGGTGTGTAAGCCATGCTTCCACTGCTTCTTTTATACTTAGTATAAAAGCCATTTATGAATAGCCAGGATCGGTAAGCGTGTTGAAATAAAACATTGTTAAGTATATCCAGTGGGACGTCTCTCCTCTTGCACAATAATAGAGCGTTAGGGGAATAGGGCTGAAAAACCTGTTCCTCCAATTCTCGGTTGGAGTAAACGCCAGTACCCAGGAACCAGTCAGAAATATGGCGAAAAGAAACTGCGTGCTGGAATGTCACCAAACCTGCAACTCCCATATCCCCTTCACACTTGGGTAATCGTAATTTACTATAAGCTATTTTGGATTTTTTCCCCTTCCAGATGAAGTGTATAAATAAGGATTTGCAAAGCTTAACGTCTATTTTCGTGAGATGGATTGGTAACATCTGCATATAAAATAAAGGTTTAGGAAAAATTATGCTTTTGAGAACCGCTATCCTGCCCATTAAAGATAAGGATAGAAAGTTCCAGCTAGCTAGTAACTTCTTTATAGTGTTTATCACTGGTGTGTAGTTTTCTCTGTATAAGTGTTGCTCTTCTCTGCTGATGTTAATGCCTAAATATTTTATAGATGTTCGAGCTATCTGATAGTTTGTCAGGAGTGGGGATAGATGCTGTGTGTTTTTGCCCGTGGATAGCAACATAACTTTAGATTTCTGAAAATGTATTTTGTACCCAGAAAAGGATCCGAATTTTTCAATAGTGTCTTGAATGATTGGTAAAGATTGTTCTGGGTTGGTGACAAAAAGCAACATGTCGTCAGCAAATAAAGCCAATTTGGCTTCATATGTGCCTATTTTAATTCCTGTAAATAGTTGTTTTTTTCTAAGGGCTATGGCTAAGGGTTCAAGGGCTATGGTGAATAAAAGTGGGGACAGTGGGCAGCCCTGTCTAGTTCCTCTCTGAATGGGGAATGGAGGTGATAGGTAACCATTACTCGCTATTTGTGATGTGGAGTTATTGTATAAGGTTTGAAGAACTTCTATAAAGGGTTGAGAGAAACCAAAGCAGCTAAGACAATGAAATAAATGCTCCCATGTGATCAAATCAAAAGCTTTTTCAACATCTAACGAAATCAATAATCTATGTTCATCTCTCTGCTGCGACTCTGTATCCTGGAGGATTGTGATAACTTTTCTAATATTAAGCAGGGGTTTAAGCTTTGAAATAGTCTTGGCAACTTCCTCAACAGAAATCGGGGCTAGGAGCATTTCTTTGTGTGCTGCAGATATCTGGGGCACATTAAGTTGATCTCAAAAGTTGGTCTTATTCGCCAGGTTTGTTTCCCCCTGTGAGTAAAGTTTTTCGTAAAATGTTTGGATCACTTTGGATATATCTGAACTTCTATATACTTTTGCCCCGTCTTCCCGGCATAGAAGACCAATATTATTTCGAGGACGAGTACCTTTCAATAGGTTGGTTAACAGTTTGCCAATTTTATTCCCATACCTGTAGAATTGATATTTGCCCTGAGTGGAATATCTATCTCCCAGTTGTTTTAATAGTTCGTCAAAATGTCTTTTCATTTCTACATAATTTAGATTTTGTAATGGGGTTGGTGTCCCTTAGGAACGCCTGGTATGCTTCAGTGAGGTTAGCCTGCGTTTCGATATATTTTTCTGTTAAACGGTTGAGATGGCTTTTTGTGCAAGACATTATTTCACCTCTGAGGACTGCCTTAGCAGCTTGCCAAAATACTAATGGATCTGGGGTGCATTCTTCATTATTATGTGAGTAGGTAACCCAATTTGCAATGATCATATCCCTAAATTGTGCCGAATTATTCAGATGCCCCGGGAACCTCCATTGTCTGTAGGGTCCTATGTCTATTCCTGTTGAGAGCGTTACCCATATCAGCGCATGATCTGATAAGCATATCGGTTCTATCTGGGCCTCTCGTATCCTAGGTAGGAATGTATTGGCAGCAAAGTTATAATCAATGCGCAATAATGTGCCGTAAGCTGCAGAAATGCAAGTGTATTCACGCTCTAAAGGGTTTCTGGTTCGCCACACATCCTGCACGTGTAATTGGGATGTGAACGTGTGTATACTCTGGTTTCTACTTGAAGATCTTTTTTTTTTTTATGTGAATCAAGACACCGTTGTTTATCCATATACTCAGACATAATTTGGTTAAAATCCCCCCCATATTACGAGGGATTCGGTATTATATGTTTGCAATTTGGCTAAAAGTCTATGGTAAAACCTCTTCTGCTTCACTTTCGGATCATAAATGTTACAGACTACAAGTTTTATATTTTCCACTGAAAATTCGGTGATGGTGTACCGTCCCTGCGGGTCAATAACGTTGGTATGCATTTCAACTACCAATTGTTTCCTGAACAATAATGCCACCCCTCTAGCTTTGGAGGAATAAGATGAGGAGGCGAGTACCTTAAAACCCATAGTATTTAATTTAGCTGTCTCCTCCGCCACTAAGTGCGTCTCCTGGAGCAACGCCATATCAATTCTCAGTTTTTTTAAGTACTTTTTTTCGCTTAATGGGGGAGTTAAACCCCCCTACGTTCCATGAACAAACTTTAAGATCAGCCATGTTCAGGTATGTAACATGTAAAATAAAGTGAGATTATCTTGAATATAGAATGCTTTCCTCCCCACCAAAGCCTGACTAAGTTAGTCTGCGAGAAATGACTATCCCTACCGATGCTATACAATTCTTTCAAAAAAGACTGAAAATAAACCACAAACCAAAGAAAACAAGTTAAACAAACATACATACAAAACTTCCCCAATACTGGAAAGTATATGGGGTGACTTTCTAAAGGTACTTGGGAAAGTACCCTAACCCTTGTCAACAGCATATTACCAAAGAACTTAGGACATGCTCCTGAGGGTGTCACGGCAAATCTGATCAAATATTAAATTTCGCTATAATCCCACCTGGACCATTATTTTTTATTATTTTTTATTATTTTTTTTTATTTTTTTTTTATAATATATGTCCACAGGGAACACAATAAAACTGATCAAGCTGAACCAGTATATTGAAATGACCTTACTCATGGTTATGTTGGTTACCCACCATGTGTCTACATGACCTGTGTGGTGGTTATGCCCCCAACATTTAACCCATCTGTCCTTAAACATTATAAAGGCTGGACGTCCGAGTAAAGCAGAGTGAAAAGAGACGGACACAGTGAGTCAGTCTTAGTGTGGTGACTTGTGCTGCGGCGGATTCGGAGCATCCCGACGAAGATATTTCTGCGCCTCCGCTGGCGTGGCGAAGTCTTTTAATGTCTTGCCTTCGAAGAGACGTAGTCGCACTGGGTATAGTAACGCAAATTTACGGCCTTCCATGAACAAAGTGGAGCAAATGGGAGAAAATTCCTTGCATGCTTGCATGACTTCAGCCGAATAGTCCTGAAATATACGTAATTTGTGCCCATCCCACAGTAGTTGATCATTGTTCCTTGATGCACTCCAAATTATCTCCTTAGGAGGAAGTTTAGACACCGGAATATTACTACTCTGGGTCTATTGGCATTTTCATCACGGGGGGGTCCCATCCTGTGAGCTCTCTCAATGATGAGGTCTGTGCATTCAGAGAACACTTGTAATAAATCAGGGAGTTTAACCCGCAGAAAAGAGTATAGGTCTGGGCCTCTGAGATTTTCTGGGAGTTCAACTATCTGAAGATTATTTCTTCTGGACCTATTCTCTAGGTCATCAATCCTGCTTCACATCTGCTGTTGAGTATTCTGCAATTTAGTGGTGTTTTTCTTGAGGGCTACAACATCAGTGAACAGCTCTCCAGCCTTCTGCTCATATTGTTCCACACGCTGCTGAAGTTCAGTAATCTGCTCCTTTACCTCCTGAATGGCCTGTGTAAAAGATGTGGCCTGCTCAATCATCATAGGCTGCATGGTCTCTTTAATCGCCTGCACAATGTCAGTATATGCCAGGCCAGTGGTGTTTTGGTCAGGTCTTGGAGATTGTGATGGAGAACCTGGAGAGACTAGGGGAGAAGGATCTTGTTCTGACCTGGAAGACGCCGCTGCTATTTTGGGATCCCCACGCTGTCTGTCTGCACGGGTCTTTTGTAGTTTAGCGGGCATTTGGAGGGGGTAATAGCGCTTCATATATTGCGCTGCTATATTTGATCTCCCTGGTCACAGATTTCAAGAATGTAGCGTGGTCCAGAGTGGGCTCCAGTGGGTTGAGAGTGCTGTGGCATCCTCGGAGCTCTTACCCGACGCTGCTCACTCCATGCACGCCGGAAGCGGAAGTCGAGTAAGTAAAAGGTTTAGCTGAAAAAGCTTTAACTGGTACATTG
>WWET01008309.1:9491-33617 GCA_011038615.1 Limnodynastes dumerilii | reverse complement strand
TGGGTACATGTAAAAACACACAAAATAAAAGATACAATTTATAAAAATATAAAAAGGGCACAAGGTCCCAATCGGAATTCCCCTACCCCGAAAATCAAAGAGTCTCTGGTTCGGCTGGGATCAGATGCCCGCGGGGACGTCCATACCACGGGAAACAGCTCTGGACCGCCAGCTAGCACGAGGAGACGACAGGTGATGATGAGATGGAGTATGCGTCCTGCAACTCGGCTCTAGACCTCTGACAAACGGGAGGGAGGTACCGATCGGAAACGCCTGGCTCTGAATCACTTGACGCGTTTCGGATGTCCAATCCTTTCTCAAAAGTGATTTTTGGTTTGTGGTTGTGGTCTTAAATAGATTTCCTGACGTGCATAATTGGAACCCAATAAAAGGATTTTTGATCCACAGAGTGTCCTTGTATTCCGTCCCTGCATGCCGTCACTTTTAATTTCATTCAGAACCTCAAACCCACATTCTTTAATAATTATTTGAACACAATAAAAGCCATAATATTACCAAAATACAATTGGAACTAAATAGAACTAAATAATGTATAATTAACAGGTAAATTTGATCATAAGGTATTAAATTAATACGAAAAAATAAATAAATAGAAATAAAATCCACAAATGCACTAAGTTTTAAAATAACAAACGAATCAAATCGAAACAAAGAGAAAGATATATCTTGTATATCCAAAAAACTAGAATAAAGAAATATTTTAAAATTACTGCATACTCTGATTACTCATAATGATAGGTGTAAATCAGAGAAAACAGGGTGTTACATTTTATATCCAATGGTTCAAGACATTAATACCATCCCATGATTTCCCAAACTTGCGGTCCATACAGGATCCGTATCTGATCTAGTTAACATTCTATGATTCCTCATATGAACATGCAGTGGGTAAATGAATGAATCTTCTATATGATACAATGAGTATAGTAATGATGGAATAAAAAACATAAGCTGACTAGAAAATCAATTACCATCTAAATGATTATGAATGATTGGAATGTTTCAAAAATTCAAATATTTTAAAATTAATAATTTAATAACCTGCATGTGAAAAATCCCCATGGTGAATAATATTAACAAATGTGCTGATAAACCTATACATAATGATATCTTCTATTGAAATTAAATATGCAAAAAATCTATTATTATATTAAACTAAATCTATTATTATGATAAAGTGACGTGACATCTCCCCGAAAAACTCCTACTCAGACCAAATTAATAATAAAATGAACTCTATTTGGGGGATGTCTATTAGTGAGATCCAATATTGTGGATCGAAATACCCTTATATATTAAAAATGAAAAATGTGAAAATCACTGTGCTAATACCGATGTATAAACGGCCTGTTTATTGTTAGACATTAAATTAAATGATGCTATGAAAAATAACGTGAAAGATATGTTAAAATGTTAAAATGTGAAAAAAATGAAAAATATGCAAAATGTGTATAAAATATATAGTAAAAATTGTTAAATATTTTAACTGTTAAACCATTTGGATTGAAAATACTGTGAAAGAAAATCCTTACTAAATAATCTAAGTAGATGGTAATATCTAACCTTGTCCTCACACTTAATCTCTTATGTTCACCAAGATGTCCTATTGAAAAGGATAAAACTTAGGGAAAAAGATACTTGGTGAATCTATAAATCCATCATTGATTTTAATGGTGGAAAGCTCTAAACTAATCATACTTCTATTGTATACAGGCAATGCATCTATAAACCTCAAAACCTCATTCCAATGAACTGACTAACCCTGTATATTGTATAAAATAGAGGCGATAACTCTAAATAGCCTCAAAAAACCTCATGCCAAGGGACTAATTCTCCCTGTATTATCAGTGGGCGCCGTACGGCTTCCCTGCCTGGAAATACGGGATATGGTGGTGCCCTTTGGACCCGAGGGATTGATGGGAAGGAGGATAAGAGGATGCATGGGGATGTGGTGGAATCATAATCTCTAATAAGGTTCATTTGGGAGGTCATAAAATTATGAACTGAAGTCCATTCCAACGCTCTCACTAAAGTTCATCCATGGTTAAAGTCCCCGTAGGTAAGGAAAAAACTTACCTGCCCCGGGGTACCTCTCTTAAACCTACGACACCAGGTATTCTCTGGGGGTCTCCTCTCAGGTACTGACCTGGCCCACACCTGTATGGCTTCCAAGAGCGGACAGGTTCGGGCTCATCCAGGTTGGTGTGGTCGTAGGTGAATCGTACTCCATGGGTCATGGTAATTCTCCCTGCAGAAATGGGAAAAGGTTAGTATACACATATTATAGGAACCATTTGATTTCAAATTCCTGGTTTAATCCATACGGGGCTAAGGAGTTCAAATCAAATATGTGTTCCATTTCGGCTTTTGCCAGGGTGGACCCTTCATCATGTTTCCTCCAATGTGGTTTCGTTTTTTTAATACCACAGAAGCTTTGGATGTGGGAAGTGTCACAGTTATGACAATTCTTAAAGTGTGCGGACATTGGATGTACCTCCAGGCCCTTTTTAATGTTCCTTAGGTGTTCTGACCACCTTACCTTCAAGGGCCTGGAGGTTCGTCCTACATACTCTAAGCCGCATTTACATTTTATTATGTAGATGCAATTTTTGCTACTACACGTGATGAACTCATTAATCCTCACCTCCTTCCCATTGGTCGATATATATTTTTCTATTCTATTCGGACCCTTTGTATTCTTACATAGGGTACACATACCACACCGATAGAAACCTTTAGATATTATTCTAGAAGGGACAGATCTATCATTGGTAAAGGCACTCCTAACTAAATGGTTTTTAAGATTCGGGGCCTTCCTATAAATAAATTTGGGCTGGGTGCCTACATATCTTTCCAATTCAGGGTCTCCGAGGAGGACATTCCAGTGTTTTTTGATGATTTTTTGGACATTCCAATGTTTTTTGATGATTTTTTCTATTTCTTTACATTGCCCATTATACTGACTAATAAAAGGTATTTCCACATTTTCCATCTTCTTCTTAGTTTTAGGTATCAACATCGAATCCCTGTCCATATCTCTCACTTCTTCTACAATCTTATCCAAAATCTGTTTGGTGTATCCCTTATCTATAAATTGGTTCTTCATACGGGAGGCGTGAGTGAGGTAGGTCGATGTGTCCGTGCAATTCCTCCTCAATCTCATAAATTGCCCTTTCGGGACATTTAGGAGCCAACGGGGATGATGATTGCTAGAACGGGGTATATAAGAATTAGTGTCTGTTTCTTTTATGAAATTCTGTGTTTTTAGCATTCCCCCCTCTACATAGATTTAGATCTAAATAATTTACGGATAGATCACTAATTTCAAATGACAACCTAATATTCCGGTCATTCTCATTCAGACTCACACAGAAGGCATCTAGTTCCTCCTTTGTGCCTCCCCATATGAACAGTATATCGTCGATATACCTATGCCAAGAGACCAGATTTGACCCTCCTGTGGGTATGATGTCTTTTTCCCAGTATGCCAAAAATAAATTGGCATAACAGGGGGCAAATCTTTTTTCTACTACACGTGATGAACTCATTAATCCTCACCTCCTTCCCATTGGTCGATATATATTTTTCTATTTTATTCGGACCCTTTGTATTCTTACATAGGGTACACATACCACACCGATAGAAACCTTTAGATATTATTCTAGAAGGGACAGATCTATCATTGGTAAAGGCACTCCTAACTAAATGGTTTTTAAGATTCGGGGCCTTCCTATAAATAAATTTGGGCTGGGTGCCTACATATCTTTCCAATTCAGGGTCTCCGAGGAGGATTAATGAGTTCATCACGTGTAGTAGCAAAAATTGCATCTACATAATTAAATGTAAATGCGGCTTAGAGTATGTAGGACGAACCTCCAGGCCCTTGAAGGTAAGGTGGTCAGAACACCTAAGGAACATTAAAAAGGGCCTGGAGGCACATCCAATGTCCGCACACTTTAAGAATTGTCATAACTGTGACACTTCCAACATTCAAAGCTTCTGTGGTATTAAAAAAACTAAACCACATTGGAGGAAACATGATGAAGGGTCCACCCTGGCAAAAGCCGAAATGGAACACATATTTGATTTAAACTCCTTAGCCCCGTATGGATTGAACCAGGAATTTGAAATCAAATGGTTCCTATAAAATGTGCATACTAACTTTTTCCCATTTCTGCAGGGAGAATTACCATGACCCATGGAGTACAATTCACCTACGACCACACCAACCTGGATGAGCCCGAACCCGTCCGCTCTTGGAAGCCATACAGGTGTGGGCCAGGTCAGTACCTGAGAGGAGACCCCCAGAGAATACCTGGTGTCGTAGGTTTAAGAGAGGTACCCCGGGGCAGGTAAGTTTTTCCTTACCTACGGGGACTTTAACCAGGGATGAACTTTAGTGAGAGCGTTGTAATGGACTTCAGTTCATCATTTTATGGTCTCCTAAAGGAACCTTATTAGTGATTATGATTCCACCACATCCCTATGCATCCTCCTACCCTCCTTCCCATTAATCCCTCAGGTCCAAGGGGGACCATCACATCCCGTATTTCCAGGAAGGGAAGCCGTACGGCGCCCACTGAAAATACAGGGATAACTAGTCCCTTTGGCATGAGGTTTTTTGAGGCTTTTGAGGCTATTGAGAGTTATCGCCTCCATCTCATATAACATACAGGGATAGTCAGTTCATTGAAATGAGTTTTTGAGGCTTTTTAGATACATTGCCTGTATACACATAAGTATGATTAGTTTAGAACTTTTCACCATTAAAATTAAATATGGATTTATGGACTCACCCATTAGTTTTTTTCCCTAATTTTTATCCTTTGTAATAGGGCATCTTGGTGAACATAGGGGATTAAGTATGAGGACACGGTTACCACTCATTTAGACCTTAGTAAGGATTTTTTAGTAAGGATTTCCTCCCACAGTATTTTCAATCAACAGTTAGAACATTCACACAATTTTACCTTCTTTTACATTTTTCAATTTTTTTATATACTTTTCATTATTTCACATTTTCCCCATATTTTCACGTTTATTTTCATAGCATCATTAAATCGAAGGTTTTAACATTTAATAGGCCGTTTATGCATCGGTTTTTGCACAGTGATTATCACATTTTCAATATATAAGGGTAGTTAGATTCACAAAATTGGATCTCACTAATGGACATTCTCCAAATAGAGTCCATTTCATTATTAGTTTGGTCTGAGTAGGAGGTTCTCAGATAGAATGTCACGTCACTTGAATATAAAATTATCATTTGATTTCAATAGAAGATATTACTATGTATAGGTTTATCTGTATATCTATTAATATTATTCACCATGGGGATTTTTCACATGCAGTTTATCAAATTATTATTATCAATTTAAAATTATTCCAATTATTCATATCATTTAGATGGTAATTGTTCTTTCCAGTTAGCTTGGGTGTTTTGTATTATTTCATCATCACCACACTCATTGTACGAGGTAACATATAGAAGATTCATTCATTTATCCCCTGCATGTTCATATGAGGAATCATAGTAGGTTTACTAGATCTGATACGGATCCTATATGGACCGCAAGTTTTAGGAAACCATGGGATGATACTAATGCCTTAAACCATCGGGTATAAAATTCAACACCCCGTTCTCTCTGATTTATACCTATTATTATGAGTAATCAGAGGATGCAGTGTGCTTATCTTCACATAATTTTAAATTTAAATTATTTCTTTGTTTTGGGTTTATTGGATATATAATATAAACCTTTACCATCTTCTTTTTGTTTAGATTTGATTCGTTTGTTACTATTAAACTCAGTGCATTTATGGATTTTATCCATTTTTATCTTTTCACATTAATTGTAAAAATTCAATATCTCATGATCAAATTTATCTGTTAATTATACATTATTTAGTTCCACTTAGTTCTTATTGCATTTTGGTAATATTATGTCTTTTATTATGTTCAAATAATTGTTAAAGAATGTGAGTTTGAGGTTCTGAATGGAATTAAGAGTGATGGCATGCAGGGACGGAATACAAGGACACTCTGTGGATCAAAAATCCTTTTATTGGGTTCCAATTATGCACGTCAGGAAATCTATTTAAGACCACAACCACAAACCAAAAATCACTTTTGAGAAAGGATTGGACATCCGAAACGCGTCAAGTGATTCAGAGCCAGGCGTTTCCGATCGGTACCTCCCTCCCGTTTGTCAGAGGTCTAGAGCCGAGTTGCAGGACGCATACTCCATCTCATCATCACCTGTCGTCTCCTCGTGCTAGCTGGCGGTCCAGAGCTGTTTCCCGTGGTATGGACGTCCCCGCGGGCATCTGATCCCAGCCGAACCAGAGACTCTTTGATTTTCGGGGTAGGGGAATTCCGATTGGGACCTTGTGCCCTTTTTATATTTTTATAAATTGTATCTTTTATTTTGTGTGTTTTTACATGTACCCAGTAAAGTTTACAATCTGATACCATTTGAGTTCCACTTTACTTGGGCTTTTTAAGTCTTAGATGCAGCAGGGAGAAATCCCTGCCTTTTTAAGATTATTAAGATTATTGAACACCCATTAAATCCATTTAAGATTTGAGATTAGTTATATATCCATTAAATCTTTTGGATTGTTATATTATTCTAATCCCAATTTGTTTTTTCCTCTATTATTGGTATTTCTTGGTCCATCCTGCTCCTCCTCCGATACATCGGGAGTTATCTTGATTGGATTAGTACTTTTGACTACAGGAACAATCAAAGAACACCCCTAGACTGAATGGACACGTATCCCTGTATGCCGTCGCTAGGTTAGACTGTTCTTTTTATGGCACATTACATTCAGATGCTATATTATCATTTTATCTGTTTATCAACATTTGTATATATTATTGAATATTAGTATATTACCATTTTTACTAGTATCCCATTTGTAATTCCAGCGCTTTTTTAATCCCACTTGTTAGCCTTTTATCTTGTAGTTCAATAAACAGTAGCTACTGCGCATGCGTAGTAGCTATTGTACGTAATCTGCGTATCGTTTCGATACGTAGATTGCGTATATGCGGTCTTTTAGTAGTAAAAAATAATTGTATAGGCTGCTGCATTAAACATCTTAGTTTGCCTATAGACATAAGTTTGTATGCTTCAACTGCGTGCTCATTCCCTGTACTTCCTATCCAGAGTTCTTACTTATAGTATTATTATTATTATTATTATTATTATTATTATTATTATTATTAATAATAATGATGATAATAATAATAATAGTAATAATAATAATTCACTGCCAGAAAAGGTTGTGATGGCAGATTCACTGGGTATGTTTAAGAAAGCATTAGATATGTTTTTAACAGAAAAGGACATTCAGGGTTACGAGGACCGCTAAATTTTAATGGGAAGGAGGGTAGGAGGATGCATAGGGATGTGGTGGAATCATAATCACTAATAAGGTTCCTTTAGGAGACCATAAAATGATGAACTGAAGTCCATTACAACGCTCTCACTAAAGTTCATCCCTGGTTAAAGTCCCCGTAGGTAAGGAAAAACTTACCTGCCCCGGGGTACCTCTCTTAAACCTACGACACCAGGTATTCTCTGGGGGTCTCCTCTCAGGTACTGACCTGGCCCACACCTGTATGGCTTCCAAGAGCGGACGGGTTCGGGCTCATCCAGGTTGGTGTGGTCGTAGGTGAATTGTACTCCATGGGTCATGGTAATTCTCCCTGCAGAAATGGGAAAAAGTTAGTATGCACATTTTATAGGAACCATTTGATTTCAAATTCCTGGTTCAATCCATACGGGGCTAAGGAGTTTAAATCAAATATGTGTTCCATTTCGGCTTTTGCCAGGGTGGACCCTTCATCATGTTTCCTCCAATGTGGTTTAGTTTTTTTAATACCACAGAAGCTTTGAATGTTGGAAGTGTCACAGTTATGACAATTCTTAAAGTGTGCGGACATTGGATGTGCCTCCAGGCCCTTTTTAATGTTCCTTAGGTGTTCTGACCACCTTACCTTCAAGGGCCTGGAGGTTCGTCCTACATACTCTAAGCCGCATTTACATTTAATTATGTAGATGCAATTTTTGCTACTACACGTGATGAACTCATTAATCCTCACCTCCTTCCCATTGGTCGATATATATTTTTCTATTTTATTCGGACCCTTTGTATTCTTACATAGGGTACACATCCCACACCGATAAAAACCTTTAGATGTTATTCTAGAAGGGACAGATCTATCATTGGTAAAGGCACTCCTAACTAAATGGTTTTTAAGATTCGGGGCCTTCCTATAAATAAATTTGGGCTGGGTGCCTACATATCTTTCCAATTCAGGGTCTCCGAGGAGGACATTCCAGTGTTTTTTGATGATTTTTTCTATTTCTTTACATTGCCCATTGTACTGACTAATAAAAGGTATTTCCACATTTCCCATCTTCTTCTTAATTTTAGGTATCAACATCGAATCTCTATCCATATCTCTCACTTCTTCTACAATCTCATCCAAAATCTGTTTTGTATATCCCTTATCTATAAATTGGTTCTTCATACGGGAGGCATGAGTGAGGTAGGTCGATATGTCCGTGCAATTCCTCCTCAATCTCATAAACTGCCCTTTTGGGACATTTCGGAGCCAACGGGGATGATGATTGCTAGAACGGGGTATGTAGGAATTGGTGTCGGTTTCTTTTATGAAATTCTGTGTTTTTAGCATTCCCCCCTCTACATATATATTTAGATCTAAATAATTTACGGATAGATCACTAATTTCAAATGACAACCTAATGTTGTGGTCATTTTTATTCAAATTCACACAGAAGGCATCTAGTTCCTCCTTTGTGCCTCCCCATATGAACAGTATATCGTCGATATACCTATGCCAAGCGACCAGATTTGACCCTCCTGTGGGTATGATGTCTTTTTCCCAGTATGCCAAAAATAAATTGGCATAACAGGGGGCAAATCTGGTCCCCATGGCTGTGCCACATAGTTGGAGGTAAAAGTCATCCTCAAATTGAAAGTAATTATGCTTTAGGATGAAAGAGATCCCTTCCATAATAAATTGTATTAACTCAGGGTCTGTATTAGACAGTCTGAGATAGAATTCCACAGCTTCCAGTCCTTTTTCGTGTGCTATGATGGTATAGAGGGAGGAGACGTCTGCAGTAATTAGTCTCCACCCTCCATTCCACACCAGATCCTTAGTTTTTAATAGGATATCAGCGGTATCTCTTACAAAAGATGGAATTAAAACCATCAACTTCTGGAGGTGGGAGTCAATGAGTTGGGATAAATTTGAAGTGATGGAGCCTGTCCCGGCCAAAATGGGGCGCCATGGGGGATTGGAGGCGTCTATATGAACCTTGGGAAGGACATATATGACCGGGATCGACGGCTCCATCACCCTAATAAAATCCCCCTCTTTAGACGTAATGACACCCTTTTCCTTATATTTATCTACCATTCCAGATAGTAATAGTTGGTATTCTTTAGTGGGGTCCTTTTTTAACCTTCTATATGTGTTTGAATCCTCAAGCTGCCTTAATATCTCTGCTTTATACTTATCTGAGTCCATGATGACTATTCCCCCTCCTTTGTCAGCTGATTTGACAACAATATTCTTTTGTTTTTGTAAGTTCTTAAGGGCTTCCCTCTCTTTATAGGTAAGGTTCCCCTTCGTTATCCCTTTTTTGTTGTTGTTTTGAGAGGTCCTTTTATTACCTTGTAATTTATGCAAGTCTTTTACGACTAGTTTTTCAAATGTTTCCAGACAACTCCCTTTCTTATGTCTGGGATAGAAAGTAGATTTAGGCCTAAAAGTGGGAGATGTGGTGGATGGAGTGGATTCTACTTCATCCTTTTTGAAAAACTTTTTAAGTGTTAGTTTTCGGACAAATTTATGTGTGTCCACGAAAACATCAAAGGGTTTGTACTGGTTACTAGGGGCAAATTTTAGGCCTAACATTAAAACATCTTTTTCTTTTTCGGATAGGACATGTGAACTTAAATTGAAAATTCCTATATGTGCTCCCCTTTTTGTATTGATATGATTAATTTCTTCTTGGGATCTATTCATATTGTTATTAACAATGTTATTCTTCCTACTCTTTAATCTCAATCTTTTTTGCTTCCCACTACCCCCTCTTTTGCCTCTTTTATTAAAAGTTTGCTTCTGGGGAATAGTGGGCTGGGGTTCTAGTAAAAATCCCTTTGCTCCCTGTCCTCTTCTAAAAAAGAGGAGAAGGGACTGAGGGGGGTGAGTTCTCTTAAGGGATCATATCTATTTTGGAGAGGGGGGGGAATCTATTATGCTCATATTCTGAACGTCTGGAGTATTCCTGATAGGGTTGATGTTGTGGGAAAAAGTTTCCCCCATTCCCTTGATGATTGTTACCTCTTCCCCTATATCCTCCCCTATAAAAATCCAAAAAACCTCTCCCCCTATTTTGATTGTAGTAACCTCTTCCCCTAGTGTGATATCCTCCTCCAAAATTAGAGCCCCTATGGTTATTGTAGGGGAACTTGGGGAATGGGGGATAAAAAGGATAGGGTTGAGGGGGTGGATGGGAATATTGTTGGGCATAAGGAGCATTGTGATATAATGGAGCCTGGGTGTTCCTGGGGTATGTTTTTTTATTATTGTTAAAAGATACTTTCTTGTGACCTGAAGTGGAATGAGTGGGGGGTTTCCCTTTACTAGTGCACTTGTTTCTATTGATGTCATTCCCTTGGTGGTGGATAGTGTTTGGGAGGTGTGGTGGTTGGTCCAAAGGTTTAGGAATATGTGTTTTCTGATTTTTATTGGATTCCCTACAGGGGGAGGGCCCCGGGCTGCTTGTGAGTGAGGGGGGAGTGCCTGCCAATTTGGAATTATCGGGAATGATGTAAACTTTATCCCTAATTAATTTCCCTTTCTTTTTCTTAATGATGGCTTCTTCCTTGGAATCTATTCTAAGTAATGTTTGCCCTTCCGATTCCTTAAACTCATCTAAATCCCTAAAAGGTTCCAACATATCTCTGATTAACTCAACTTTACCTTCTAATTCTATGAGATGTAACTTCCTTTCTTCAACAATCAATTCCAGAAGTGCAGATGAACATTTTTTCAAAATCATTTGCCACCTCCTATCAAAATCCACATTTTCAGATTCAAAAGATGCCACTTTGTCAATGACCAAGCCCTGAGGTATAATATTAGCTGCTTGGTACTGTTCTAAAGTGGCCACCTCCCACCATAATTTACATTCTTTGATTAGTAATCTTTCTAATTTCAACATAATATACCCCAAATCCTCTTCTGCAAAATCATTATTTGTGTCTCCCTGCTGTCCCATAATCTCGGACAGCTTCAACGCTCTTTTATGTTTGAGTGTAAACATATTTAATCTTAAATCTAGATTCTATAGATGGTGGCAGATGGAAAGATAACCTTAAACCAATAAAAATGTATAATAAATATTAATAAAGATATCAATCCTGTGGGATGTTAGGATAAAAGCAGCTAAAAAAGTGGTAAAAGTAGGATAAAAGTTAACAATGAAATAAAATGAATACCACTTTAAAAGCGCTAAAAAAATTCCTGCAGCAGCTTTAATCACCCGGGGATCCTACACCCCAAAGGAGCACAAGGTAAAGGGTTAACAGGTGGGATTAAAAAAGCGCTGGAATCGCAAATTGGATATTAGTAAAATTGTTTACATTTTTCAATTTTTTTATATACTTTTCATTATTTCACATTTTCCCCATATTTTCACGTTTATTTTCATAGCATCATTAAATCGAAGGTTTTAACATTTAATAGGCCGTTTATGCATCGGTTTTTGCACAGTGATTATCACATTTTCAATATATAAGGGTAGTTAGATTCACAAAATTGGATCTCACTAATGGACATTCTCCAAATAGAGTCCATTTCATTATTAGTTTGGTCTGAGTAGGAGGTTCTCAGATAGAATGTCACGTCACTTGAATATAAAATTATCATTTGATTTCAATAGAAGATATTACTATGTATAGGTTTATCTGTATATCTATTAATATTATTCACCATGGGGATTTTTCACATGCAGTTTATCAAATTATTATTATCAATTTAAAATTATTCCAATTATTCATATCATTTAGATGGTAATTGTTCTTTCCAGTTAGCTTGGGTGTTTTGTATTATTTCATCATCACCACACTCATTGTACGAGGTAACATATAGAAGATTCATTCATTTATCCCCTGCATGTTCATATGAGGAATCATAGTAGGTTTACTAGATCTGATACGGATCCTATATGGACCGCAAGTTTTAGGAAACCATGGGATGATACTAATGCCTTAAACCATCGGGTATAAAATTCAACACCCCGTTCTCTCTGATTTATACCTATTATTATGAGTAATCAGAGGATGCAGTGTGCTTATCTTCACATAATTTTAAATTTAAATTATTTCTTTGTTTTGGGTTTATTGGATATATAATATAAACCTTTACCATCTTCTTTTTGTTTAGATTTGATTCGTTTGTTACTATTAAACTCAGTGCATTTATGGATTTTATCCATTTTTATCTTTTCACATTAATTGTAAAAATTCAATATCTCATGATCAAATTTATCTGTTAATTATACATTATTTAGTTCCACTTAGTTCTTATTGCATTTTGGTAATATTATGTCTTTTATTATGTTCAAATAATTGTTAAAGAATGTGAGTTTGAGGTTCTGAATGGAATTAAGAGTGATGGCATGCAGGGACGGAATACAAGGACACTCTGTGGATCAAAAATCCTTTTATTGGGTTCCAATTATGCACGTCAGGAAATCTATTTAAGACCACAACCACAAACCAAAAATCACTTTTGAGAAAGGATTGGACATCCGAAACGCGTCAAGTGATTCAGAGCCAGGCGTTTCCGATCGGTACTTCCCTCCCGTCTGTCAGAGGTCTAGAGCCGAGTTGCAGGACGCATACTTCATCTCATCATCACCTGTCGTCTCCTCGTGCTAGCTGGCGGTCCAGAGCTGTTTCCCGTGGTATGGACGTCCCCACGGACATCTGATCCCAGCCTAACCAGAGACTCTTTGATTTTCGGGGTAGGGGAATTCCGATTGGGGCCTTGTGCCCCTTTTTATATTTATATTTTTATGAATTGTATTTTTTATTTCATGTTTTTTTATATGTACCCAGTAAAGTTTATAATCTGATACCATTTGAGTTCCACTTTACTTGGGCTTTTTAAGTCTTAGATGCAGCAGGGAGAAATCCCTGCTTTTAAGATTTTTAAGGTCATTGAACACTCATTAAATCCGTTTTAGATTTGGGATTAGCTATATATCCATAAACACTTTTGGATTCATTAGATTGTCATTCTAATCCCAATCTGTTTTTTCCTTTTTATCTTTTTATTGTTGGTTCTTGGTCCATCCGGCTCCTCCTCCGATACACCGGGAGCTATCTTGATTGGATAAGTACCTTTGGCTACAAGAAACAATCATAGAACATTCCTAGACTGAATGGACACATATCCCTGTATGCCGTCGCTAGGTTAGACTGTTCTTTTTATTACATTCAGATGCTATATTATCAATTTATCAACATTAGAATATGAGGACATGACCATAAAATATGGAAGATGTAACCTGGGTGTGTGTCGCTGCTGCAAACGGTCCTTTTTCATAAGTGCCATTTTCTCCCAGCCAGTTTACAGAGGAGAAGCAATTGATCCATGGAAGATAGAAGATGCAGCGTCGAATGGTGAGTATGAACCCTTACCCTAACCCTCCCCTTCCATTACCCTAACTTTAACCCTACTCTTCTATTTCCCTAACCCTAACCATCCCTTCCCCACAGCCTGACCCTAAGACTCCCTTTTCCGCAGCCTTATCCTAGACTCTCCTACCCTTAGGCTAACCCTAATACCATATACTTCCCTTTAATACTCACCTCGGTGCGGCAGTACTCTAGCAGGTCTGCAGCAACTGTTTCTGAAATAATGAATGGGTAAGTATGCCGAAAAGTAAATTCGGCATACTTATCCATGCATTAAAGAAAGTTTCTAATTAGAATTTTTTTTAAAGTAGAGGCAGACGAAAATAAGTTACCGACTGCCTGTATTTCGAAAACTGAACTTTAATTCCACAGACTGCATCCCTTGTCACTTTTAGCTACACAACATGGAGTAGGCTAATTCTTGTGGAGGCATTCAAGGGGAAGATAGATTTGATGTATGAGTTTCACCTGTCTACCAGAGTGATCCATACAAGTTGAGAGTTTAAAGGTTGTGGTATAGATCAATTCCCATTGTTGCTGGAATAATGACATCTTTAAGTCCTGTTCCTAGGCCAAGTGGATCTTAAGTTAAGTATCAATTAAGTTATGTAAGGATCTGGTAGTAAGGAAATACATAGACCTCATTGCTTAATACGTTCACACTAATGTGTTGATTGGACTTGTTTAGAATATTCCATGGGTGGAAGGGAATATTCAACATGTAGCTGGGCAAAAACAGGGAGTTGATCGCTGGAAAATTTGTTGATGGGAGAGAATGCCATTCTTAATCTATGAGTTCAGATAAATATTTGGAATCAATCTAGAAATAGCTGCTAATGAGATATTGCTAGAAAGGAGGGGAAAGAGACGATTAGCTACAATACTACAATTCCAAACGCGGATTGCATGTGAAATGCTCAACAACGGGGGTGAACCTACAAGTCTTAAAGGTGGAGGGGTCCAAAGTAAATCTCCAGTGGGAAAAAAAGAGGGCGTTAAAGTCTCCAAATCTACCCACCAGGTGGGAGGAACCAATCTTGTACCTGGGCCAAAATGCAGGCTTCTTGGTAGTGAGTTCAGAAGAGATACCATACCAGCTTGTCTAGTTTGAGCCACATGTGTATACGCCATCTGAGGAGGACTCCTATGCCAAACATAGGCCGTCATAATGGTATGCAGTTTAATTAGAATTTTAGGTGGAAGTAAATACAGGATAGTGTGGAAAAGATAAAGAATCTTAGGTAAAATAGTCATTTTAAAAGCTGCAAAGCCCTACATCCAAGAGACCTCATGTCACATCCATCCATTCATAAGTTATCTGAGTCCCCAAATAAGACAAAGTCTCATTTTTCCCTCACATAAGGAAATAATTGGAGTTTGCTCAAAAGGGGAGGAGGAGTGGAGGAATATTGATTGGGAGTCCTTCTGTTTTGGAAGTGTTTAATTTGTACAGAGATACTTCACTGAATTTCTTTAAGAGAGAGTGCACATTTGAAAGTGAGGACTCCAGGTCAGATATAAATAATAACATGTCATCTGCAAATAAGCAGATCTTATAAGATGTACTAGTAAATCGGAAACCAGGGAAGGATGGGGCCATACGAATCAGGGGCTCCATGACTAATAAAAAAATGAATGTAGACATAGGACATCCTTGTCTAGTACCATTGGCAATTTAGAAGATATTAGAGAGAAAACCGTTGCAAAAACAAGCGAGCATTAGGGGTAGTGTACAGAGATAAAATAGAGTGAAGAAAAGGACCTTGGAACCCAACCACCGGGGAGAACCTCTTTCATATAAGCCGAGTGGAGGAGATCAACAGCATTCTCTGCATCTAAAGAGACAAGTAGCCCTGACTCCCAGGGTGTCCACGTATTGGGTATAAAATTTGCTAATAAAACTATCTGAACCACTCTATACAAACATGTTTAATATTATTATTCATCTACAATCTGATCAGTGGTATGCTCTCTATGGACCAGACCGAGACTTAGGTAAGTCAGGGGAATTATGTAAGTCTCTTGCATAAGTCCCCTGAAAAGTAACATTGGTGCATGCAAGGATTTAGGCACGGATGTCCATTAGTGCCATATGTTACGCTAACGTTTCTAACATACAAAACTCAGTTCTATACGTTAGAAGCTAAGCATGTTAATAAAGGGCCAGGGAACAGCAGTACCACACAGATCTGCATCCATACGGATGCAGATCCATGCAGAGAACTTAAGCTAGGGTTCTTGACATATACACGACAGAAGGTAGTGATAGGGGTGTGTACATTACTCTTCCATGTTGTCTTTCAGACCCCCGCACATATGGAAAACAATGTGGGGATCTGGATCCAGTCCTGTTTGATATAGCAGTCAGTGGTGGACTCTCTGTATCATATAGCAGTCACTGATGCGCTCTCTGTATTTTTATTATACAGTGTGGTCTCTCTGTTGTGCATTACAGTCACTGGTGAGCTCTGTGCAGTGTGTCGTGTGTTGTGGTCCCTGGTGTTCACTCTGTATTGTATAAAGGTTACTGCTGGGGTATGTGCAATGTATTGCAGTCATTGCTGGACTTGATGCATACCATGATAGTCACTAGTGTTACATGTTAAACCGTAAAACACGAGGGTGCAAATTTATAGCTATAATGAGGCTCCAAACTTTGTAATACAGGGCCGGATTCACAAATATGATTTTGATACTTTTTCCATGCATATTTTTAGGATCGGATTAACTTTGCATCCGCAATATCGATTCAGAGAAAAAGAAATAAATCGATTAACCAAATCTTTATGATTCAAAGATACATAACTAAATGTAATAATTAGGCTAAAAACAGCTCGTACTCTCATTAACATATGTAAGCAAAAGTAACTATACAATTTGAAATGAGATTAATAATGACATACTTTATAATACTCATAAACGCATTCTGCATGAAGTTAGGAATACAATGGTCCACCAAATATAGAGACTTTCATAGAACATTTTAAAAATTAGCATTTAAAAAATAAAAACAACACAAACAATGGTTGTGGTGATTGTTCACAAATTAAATGTAAATAAAAATAAAAAAAAACCTTCACAAACTCTAACCAAATAATGGCACCTTTACAATGTAAAAGACTTAACACAAAATTTAAAATCAGTGGTTGATTAAATAAACAAGCCTTTATTAGTTTAATTTAAAAACACACATCCATTGATGTATATTTGGGTTCTGGGCATACGCAGTTTATCTGATCATAAAAATACACACATAGGGCCGTATTCAGAGACCCATCCGTGAAAAGTTCGCAAATTTTTGCACGAATGTAGCAAGGTAACACCCATGACACTCCCCTCACACGGATGGGGCATTGTGACTTACGAGTGGCTTAACCCACCCCTACATGTAAGTGTGCAGTTCCGTGCGTATCTACCTAACCGCACCTTTACCTCGCCCTCAAATGCTTATTTAAATGCCTCCCCCCACCCACTTACACGCATCTTCTCCAGGCGAATTATAAACACACCCCTCCGTACGGATCTTCCCACGTGTGATTCACAAGTCCGTGCCTAAGGAACTTCCATGTGTAAATTCAACGTAGATAGCATAAATTTAGTGCATGCTCAGTTAAAACGTCACTAAAAATACGCTTGGAACTTCTCGCAAATACAGTTCTCTGAATACACCTGATTCACAGTAACTCAAATGATGTGATTCAACACTACAAATCTAATGTCACTATGTTCATAGTAACTTACACAGGAAGGGTTGTGCCACGAATAATTAACTTGGCAGATAAGAAGATTGGGTGGAAGTAGGCATTTAAATGGCCAAAAGGATATGCAGTCACGTTCGGAATTAGACGCCCTACGCACACAAATGCGAACCTACAGTTAAGGGAGCCATATGGCACTCATAAGTCTCTTAAAAACCTGAAAAAAGGGGGGTGTGCCGAGGGAATTGCCTTGCTACTAATTGCATAAATTTAAGAACCTAACGTGTTCTTAAGTCTGAATCAGACCCATAGATTCTACACTTACTTATGTGTGAATATGGTCTTGAGTGGTTAAGCAGTGCATAGTAAGCACCTTGTGTCTTCTACAGTTGCACCAGCATTAGTAACAAAAGACATGTCATAGTGGCAGAGCACACAAGCTGTTGCTCAAAAGATCTCATCCTTGGTGACTGTGTTTACTCTCTGCACTGGTTAGCCATTCAGCTGTCATTTCTTATCCAAGAGTGGGTTGAACCAGGGAACAGGGAGTATATGTCCCCTGGACTGGTCCAGTTCCCCCTGATTTGTTCTGCCACCTAACTGTATCTTTTGGTGCCGTATCAGCTGCTAAGTGATGTGGCCGCATCCTTTGCATAAAGTGTTTCAGACTCTCAGCAAAGTGGCCTCAGCCACTTAGTAAACAATGTGGTCATGCAACTTGCAACATCAGTTGCTCACTACCAAGGCCACAACCTTTGCAGAAATTGTTTCAGATGCTTAGTGACTGCACCACTTAACAAAAATCTTTCAAGGGGGCGGAGGTATAAATGCCAGTCCCGTACATTGCCAGAGATGCCCAGACCCCTGCATATACCAGTTTCTTGCTACCAGTATAAGGCTTCACCATTTGAGTCTGATGAAAACATTTTTATTATGGAGCTATAGATGCCAACGAACCTTTCACATTACCCATTCCCTTAGGTACAAAATGTTATGCACCTAAGCATCCAATTATCAACTAAAATGTAAAACCTTGCACAGTTGAGTGACCGTCATTAGTATATCAATCCCCTCAGATATTCGCTGCATCTGGATCTGGGTCAAGCATCTATTTTGCTGTCAGTTGGCACAACGAGGAGACTATATTATCAATATCAATATCTTCATGCTCTTTGGAGACTCTGATTATCCTGAAATAAACAAGACTCTGATATCCTCTTAATAATAACCTTGGACTCTTGCGTAATCCACTACTATAACAGTGGCCAAATGGGAAAGCATGGCCAATCCACTCCCGCAACGCGCCTGGAGAGATTTGCGCGCCATGCACCTGCGGAAACTTCTGCTCCACCTGAACCTAAGTCGGACCAGTCCCGATCTAATGGCAATGAAGTGTCTATGCAACAATTACTGGAGGCCATCAACACGTCCGAAAAAAAGTTACGGATAAAATTGGTGAAATACAAGTGGATCTGTCGTTGATTCGCCAGGACATGCAATGTATCAGACAGCGAGTGAGTGAAACGGAACATCATATATCCACATTGGAGGATAACACCGCTCCTATTCAGGGCAAACTGGCTGATCTAACCTCGCAAGTGAATTCCTGCAAACAAAAGCTCACAGATATAAAAGGGCGCCTTAGGAGAAATAATATCTGCCTTGTGGGCCTGCCGGAGAAATCAGAGGGCACCAAACCTGAACTGTTCTTGGAAAAATGGCTAACTGATCTATTTGGCAAGGATGAATTTACCCCACAATTTGCAGTGGAAAGGGCACATAGAATACCGACGCAAAATTTACCTCCGGGTGCCCCCCCCCGCACGTTTATTGCAAAAATGCTTCATTATAGAGATAGAGATGCCATACTACGTCTTGCCAGAAAAAAAGGTCCTCTAGAGTATAACGACCAGAAAGTATCGTTTTTTCCGGACTTCTCCTTGGACGTAGAAAAAAGCAGAGCGCAGTTTGTCCAAATTAAAAGGCGGCTAAGGGAATTACAATATCCATACTTAATGATGTTTCATGCACGGCTCAGGGTGGTTATGGAGGGGAACGAGCATATTTTTGGATCCCCAAGAGAGGCAGCGCATGGCTGGATAGAGTGGCACCGCCAAGAGCTCCGATGGTGCAGTAATAATCAGGATATCTGTCATCATGGACAATGTGAAGTATTGCCTACTATATGACAAAGTTATGCTTTGAGGAACTTTATACTAAATGTTATGCAATGTGAATATTGGGTGGGTTTTGGTTTCTAAATAACAGGAGCAAAGTTAGTGTTATGGTAACAGGTTATTTTCACGTAGGCTATAAGGGAAAGATACTGAGGTGTCAAATTGGAAATTTGAGTTGCTCATTAGACTGTTGTAATGTTGATGGGGTATGTTAGGTATACCTTAGTTGGGGGAAGGCTATACAGGGTGGGCAAAGGGTGGGAAAGTTGTATTTTATATATATTACTCGGTTCCGGATGTCTATATGTTAAAAAAGATGTCATTCACATGTTAAAGATTCACATTTATAGATACACACAATCAAGACTGCCAATAATGCCTTCATACCTGAAAAGTAGGCAATCACAATGGATAGTATCATGCATATCTTAGGCCCAATTAAGCATACACGCAGGACACATGCCTTACCATATTAGAGGGAAGACAAGATCGCAACATTTAAGTGTGGCTACATGGAATGTCAGGGGGTTAAATAATAAAATTAAAAGGTCTGGTGATGCGTCAGAACTACGCCCCGGAGCAAATTTATGTGTGAATCGCTGTTTTGTACGCACTGCGCATGCGCACCATAGAAAATACGCACATTACGTAGCGCAATTGTGAACGTATGGGCCATTCACGTATGTGTCACGTAAATACTTACGTGTGGGCGTGCCAATTTTACGTTTCAACAAAATACGTGTGAAATACGTGAAGTAGGCGGGGGGTTGTATTTAAAGTGTACAGTATGGGCGTGCTTAGCTGCGTAATTTCGTCTAGCCCATACGTACGTGTGCGTATGATTGCGGTTACGTTGGTAAAAGTTAAGGTAGGGTTTGGAAAGCGTATCTTAACAAAATACGTCCGTGCAAGGGGTGTGCCGAGGGGAGTGTAATGAATTTACGCGCACGAAAATATGCTCCGAGAATAAACGTACGGCAAACGTAGTTCTGGATCTACCCCATAGTGTGCCTGAATGAAACACATCTTGAAGGTACAAGGGTGTTGAGTATTAAAAAACCATGGGTTGGCCAGCTATTTCATGCCACTCACACGGCAGTATCTAGAGGAGTATCGATCCTAATTCATAAAAGGGTGAACTGTATGGTTATAGATAAAAAAAATAGATCTGCACAGTAGATATATTTTCTTGCATGCCTCCATAAATATGCAGAAATATCTCATTATGGCTATCTACATACCGCCTCCTTACAGTGGGGAAGTGCTGAAGCAATGTGGTGAGTTTATGGCTAGGACGCCAGATGCTCAGGTCATATGCCTTGGAGATTTCAATAACATTATGCATACCGGGTAGGATAAATGGAGAGAGAGGTCAACTAAAAGTTCAGAGGGAACAAACACTATGTTTTCGCAGGTAGTTAAGGAGATGGGGCTGGTAGATATCTGGCATCTAAAATTCCCCGCAGGGCAGCAGTACTCGTGCTTTTCCACAACATATTATTCTTTTTCCCGAATTGATTTGATCTTTTTATCGCACTCCCTGATATGCGGAGTTCGGGTGGTGGAATATAAGCCCCATGGAGTCTCGGACCATTCACCTGTGATTATGACATTTGATACTAGCCAAGAGGTGGGTCAGAGATTTTGGAGGTTCCACCCTTACTGGCTCACTAGACAGGGGACGGGATGTGATTTGACTGTGCAGTGGGAAGGATATTTTAATGAGAATACAAATACTGTGGCAGCACCAATATTATGGGACGCCTTCAAGGCTTTTTTACGGGGTACGTTGATCACAGGTGTGAATACTCTCAAGCGATTATCCAGGGAGCGGGAAGCAAGTTTGGAGAAGCGGGCTAGTGAATTGAAAATCATATACATTAGAACTGGGTTGGAAAGTGATAGGACGGTATGGTTGCAGGCCAGAAGGGAATGGACAGATTATCTGCTGGAAAAGTCAAAAAGACAATTACTTTTTAGTTCCCACATGCAATTTTTGGAGGCAGATAAGGGTGGAGCTTTCTTGTCAAAACTGGCTCGGGGAGATATAAATATGAGTAGGATCCCTTGTGTTGTTGATACCTCGGGGGAAAGACAGACTCAGCTGCAGGAAATAGCCAACATGTTTGTTAATCATTTCACTCTTGTATATAGTAGCCAGGCACAGTATTCCACACATGAACTACATGCTTACCTATCAGACCTTACTCTTCCTACACTTACAGTGGACAGTAGGGAATATCTCGACAGTCCCCTAGGGATTGAGGAGATAGTAGCTGCTGTTTCCTCATTTCCAAACAGAAAATCCCCAGGGGTAGATGGACTCCCAATTGAATTATTTAAAAAACATGCTGACTTCTTTGCTCCAAGATTACTTAAAATGTATAATGAATTGCTTCATGATGGTATATTGACACAATCCATGTCCGAAGCACTAATTGTTGTTATACCTAAACCTGGGAAAGATCCTACCTATGTTGACTCGTACCGCCCTATCTCACTATTAAATACAGACGTCAAGATCCTTGCAAAAATTTTAGCACTAAGACTCAACAAAGTAATAGGCGAAGTTGTCCATTCGGACCAAACCGGCTTTATGCCGGGAAAGTCAACAAATATAAATCTAAGACGTCTCTTTTCTCACTTACAGCTGAGTCATTTGTCCTATGCGCAGCTGGTGGTGGTCTCGTTAGATGCGGCTAATGCATTTGATTCTACTGAATGGGGCTAACTCTGGGCTGTGCTGGAAAGAATGGGGTTTGGCAGGAGTTTTATTGCTTGGCTTAAATTACTTTACAGCGTACCTGTGGCCAGGGTGTTGGTTAATGGTTTTACATCAGATCCTTTTTCACTGTATAGAGGCACGAGGCAGGGGTGTCCGCTTTCTCCCGCATTGTTTGCAATTGCAATTGAGCCGCTGGCTGTTTCCATTAGACATGAACCTGACATCAAGGGAATTGAGCTTGGGGGATGTGAGGAGAAAGTGGCGCTCTATGCGGATGATATTCTGTTATTCCTTGCCGACCCTAATGATTCAATAGCTGCACTGCTGAGAGTGGTTGAAAAGTTTGGTGGTTATTCAGGATTGTATATCAATTGGGATAAGTCGCATGTTCTTCCGATGCGTGGTGATCCCCCAATGGCTTCCCCTCCTTTTCCCCCCTTACAATGGGCGTGTAAGATTAAATACCTGGGAATTCATGTTACAATCAATATGGAGGACTATATACCTTTAAATTTATCCCCACAATTAGAGTAGGTGCAGCATAAAATTGGAGTGTGGTGGAGACTTCCCCTGTCAGTTATGGGTAGGGTGAGCCTAGTGAAAATGATTGTACAGCCCAAGATATTATATATACTGGCAAATTCCCCTGTATATTTCTCCAATAAATTTTTAATAAGTTGCGCAGTTACATAACCTCTTTAATTTGGGCAGGTAAGAGAGCCCGCCTTAAATTTAGTACATTATGCAGGCCAAGGTGCTCCGGAGGTATGCCAAATATGCAACTGTACTACTGGGCTGCGCAATTGGTGCTGCTGAAAGATTGGATTACCGACTCCTCGCATGGAGATCTGCATTGGTCTCTAGTGGAGCAGGCTGGACAAGATCACACTCCAATGCAATGCCTACTGGCAGGGAGATACCCAAAATTGGTCCCAGATATTGTTACTCAGGCTAAGTATATATGGAATAGAGCGCTAAATCTGCTGGGTGAGAAGGGATTTGATAATGGGACTCCTTTATGGAACAATAAGCAATTATCAGAATTATTGACACTGGAAGGTATAACAATGTGGAGAAAATTTGAAATACTGACGTTGGGACAAATATACCGTAATAATATATTAATATCTTTTGAACTGCTCAAGGAGCAATATAATGTTCCAAACAAATTTTTCTTTCATTACTTTCAATTACGACATGCATTATCGGTCCAATTCGCAGGTGGTAGCGAGGTAGAGATAACTCCCTCCCAATTAAAAGAAATGTTGCAAACTCTGGGGTATAGAAAACTCATCTCTTACCTATATTCCTATCTCCTGACAAGCCCGCAGGGGGATGAGCTATTGGCATTAAAAAGACACTGGGAAGAGGATTTGGGAGTACTGGAGGATGAGGAATGGAGTACTCTTGTGTCTAGCTCCTATAAATGTTCATCGTCCTACCGATATCAGCAAATACAAATATATATCACACACAGATGTTATTTGTACCCACAATTGCTTTCACTGTATGATCCAAAAATCTCTTCCAGATGCCAAAGGCGGTTGAAGAAAATTAAGATAAATAAAGCTCCTGGCCCTGATGTTATACATCCAAGGGTTCTAATGGAGCTACATTCAGAAATTGCTAGACCGTTGTTTTTAATTTTCATAGACTCAATTTCAACAGGCTGTGTACCAAGGGATTGGCGCATAGCAGATGTAGTGCCATTGTTTAAAAAGGGAATAAGATCACAACCGGGTAATTATAGACC
>WWET01008308.1:20040-32969 GCA_011038615.1 Limnodynastes dumerilii | reverse complement strand
AATCTAGCAGTGGTTATGTTTTCTTCAAATGGAATCAGAGGAGCTGACAAAAAACAGCAGTCCTATGCACTGGTATCACCGGATTTTACCACCCGACAAACGTTTTGTGCATCAACTTATTCATAGAAGACAATCCATCCCCTCCCTGCAGCCCAACCCCAATTCTCCACTTCTAAACTCTATCCCCTCCCCACAGCCCAGGGGCTGGCTGGAAAATTTTAGTCTGGGGGGCAAGCAAACAGCAGTGGCCCATCACAAACGGCCCATTTCAGTAAACCACTGGAGAACTTTAGGATTAATAGTATTACACTGGTGACCCAGTTCATATGCTGATGCATTGTCATCAGGTGTTTTATAATCATCATAAGTATCTTGACATTACTATGGTGTTATATCAGAGAATTTATGAGGCCTGACTATCACTTTAAGGATCAAAAGACAGGTCCAGCGCTAAAGAGAAACATTAAACAACACTATGGGCCTGATCCAGACTGACGCTCAGCGTTACATCGTAGGACTCCCCCTGACACTCCCCCTGCCCCATCGTATTTACACTCCCTTACGCTGGCTGAAGGCTACCCTAACTTCAGCCGGCATAAGGGAGTGTAAATATGCTGGGACAGCGGCATTAGTACAATAACGCCGCCCTCCCAGCCTCATTACCCTCCCTCCCCCCGCCTACCTGCACTAACCTCAGCATAGTAACGCTGGGGGACGCCCCCTCCAGTGTTACTACGCTGAAGCTACGGATGCCCGATCCATGATCGGGCAATGCCGGGCAACATCTGCTCAGCGCATGCGCAGATCGGCTTTTAAGCCGATCTTACGCTGCTGGCTGGCAATTTGATGCCAACCAGCATAGGTCTGGATCAGGCCCTATGTGTCAGTACATACATAAAAAGGAAAACTAGTTTAAAGAACTACAAGAATACAAAGAACTGGAACAGAATATACTATATAAATTACAACGTCAAGAACAAATAATAACTGATAAAAAAATATAATAAATATAGAAGAGACACCATAGACTTTAGTACAGGGGCCCAATATACAGTATAAAAAAAAAGAAAAAAAGATGGTCCACGAAATAAAGAATCCCAGAGAAGAGAACACAGAAGAGAAGAACATCACAGGAATGAACCATATTACAAAGAAAGAAAGAAACATCATGAACACAGAAGAAATTATGATTATGACTATTATAAAAATGGACTACAGTACAAAGAACCTCAAAGAAGAGATCATAGAAGAGAAGACTACTATAGGAATAAACCATCCTTTAAAGGAAGGAGTTACTATGAAGAAAAGATACACCATGATCACAGGAAAAATTTGGATTATGTACATAAAAAAAAAATCTGAATAACTAACTGAGAAAAGAGGAAAGGATCTATCATCAAGATAGGGATGAAGATGACCGGAGATCATTGGAATGACATTATCAAGAACAGAGATGATATGGTTATTTCATTAAAACTAATAAAAGGTTTGAACCATTGACTCAGAGGGAAGATGACCGCCATCAATACCGCTTTTTAGAGAAAGCACCCCCCATATTTCCAGGGGGGGTAAAATAATTCACGAATCAAATAAACAACAGCACCACAAAAATACTAAAAGTACTAAAAGAACTGAATGTAAAACTAAGGGGCTGATTCAGAGATGCGATTGCGAAAAGATCGCAAATATACGCACCTTTGCTAAGATCTTAGCAGGTTCCAGCCCACTGCAAAACCAGACACTCCCCTTGCAAACAGCGGTGGATCTTAAACTTAGACCACCATTGACTTGCCTTAACTATACGCTGTCATTTGGGATCTTAACTGACGTGGGAGCGTTCATTTAAGATCCTAAGTGTCAGCCCGCGCCCACTTTCCCTCATTTCCCTGCCTCCCCCCGCCCATTTCCATGCAAATCCTTAAGATCTTAAAGATTCGCAGCACTTAAGATCTTAAGTGCTTGCGATCGATTCAAACTTACGCTCTTAGCGAATTTACGCTCCTAACCGCTACGTACATGGCGTTGCACTATTACTACGCATGCGCAGTTTTGCGAATTTTCTAAGATCTTAAATATACGCACCTAAGTGCCGTGGAAATCGCATCTCTGAATCAGCCCCAAAGTTTCTAAGGAGGTCTTCTCAGTCTTAATTCTTTTCCTCTTTTATAATGTTTTTTTTGCATGTAATATATAGAGAGAATAAAACCAAATATATAACCTCTGGCGGGTGAAGGATGCACAAGGCAAGCCTGGCCACTTCAAAGCGGTCTTGTGGAGTCCATGTCTTTATGGGTCAGCTGGCACCTATGCCATGGGTGTGGGTCTGCAATTAGAACAACCCTTTTTCTAAAGGGACATATAATCTTAGTAAATATCAACTCACGGAGGAGGAGGAAGAAGTTTTAAGTAAAGGCCTAAAATTTGCACCTACAAGGAACAAAAGAGAGGTCCGGCGCTCCAAACTAACATTACATAACATTATGTGTCAGCACATACATAAAAAGAAGGTTTAGTTCACAATATAGCTATATTGGGTTAAGCTCACCTGCCCAGCATCAAGGCACCTCCTATAGTTGAGTCCCTATCCATCTGCTATATGTGTACTCAGGAGGTCTGTATTAAGACACCCCTGCTATTTGAAAAGTGTGCAGTGGCCATTTTGTGGTGACTTTCGTGTGTATTTTTAGGAACATTTCAACTGCGCATAAGTAGTAACTTTACGCAGTTCACATAGACTATACGTGCGGAAGTGCCTCACGGACGGACTTGTGAATCGCTTGTGGGTAAATATGCACGGATCTCCCACGTAAAAATACGCAAGTGAGAATTTAAATAAAAATGGGCGGGGGGAGGCATTTTAATGAAGGAGTGTTGGCGAGGTTAGGTAAATATGCACAGAAATGCCCACATAAAGATAAGGCAGGTCGAGGCACTCTAAGTCACAGAAAACTCGTCCACGTGAGGGGAGTGTCAGGGGTGTTGCCTTGCTACGTTCGTGCGAATTATTGCAAACTTTTCTCGGACAGATCGCTGAATATGGCCCAACATGTTTAATTTATATGTGGATACACAAAAATTCATTAGAAAGCAGACCCTGGAAATTTATATTAATACAGAAGGAGACAGACACAACAATGGATAAGAAGAATGGTTTCAAGAAAAAGTCATATATGCTTTCTTTAAGACTGTATATACGCAATCTACATAGTGAAACGATAAATAGATTATGTAAAATAGTTACTACGCATGCGTATTAGCTACTATCGGTATTTTAAGACCGTATATGTAACACGTACGATGTTGTGAATCCGGCCCATTGTCTTTATACTGTAGCAGGGTTCTCCGGTCCTGGTTTCCTCTGCAGCATTCCTTCTTGCTAGGGATCCTAGTTGATTACCTCGCAGCTGGGATGCCCTAGCTGAGGATTGTGCTGTGTGTGTGTTCAGCAGCCTATGGGGATGTGGCTATCCCCTCAAATAGCTGTCAGCTGATAGCCTCCTTGCTTCAAGTTTCTAGCTTCTAGTGTTCCTGTCCGTGCTCCTGTTGTGATTTCTGATTCATTCTCTGATTCCTGAGTGCCCAGTTTCTGATGTCCTCCTCCTGTGTTAACCTCCTTGTCTGTTTGATCTCTCCTGCCTAGTTTCTTGTCTACTGCCTTCTGTGAGTGAGCTTCTGCTGAGTGTTGTGTGTGAGCCTCTGTGTGTTAAACCTTTTTAGGTAAAGCTTTCCTAGTTACCAGTGGTTTTGTGCTTTTACTTCTGCTCTCCTGGAGCTGTTTATTACTATCTGCACTCCAGTTATCTGGTTACTATTGTGCATATTATTAGTGTTTTGTGTTGCAATCTGTACTACTTTGATTACCCCCACCTGTTAGTTTGTCCAGTCTATCTGTTAGTACTTCTGTTCCTCTGTGTACTTTGCTTTTGGTGCTTCCCTCCTGCACCATTCTATTTATGACAGTCTGCCTGTACTTACTTTGTCACTCTGCTTTGAAAAAGTTTGCAGGCCAGACGAAACGCGTAAGCCAAGCCTCTTACTGCACGTATAGAAATCTAAGGATTAAGAATTAACTAGAAAGCCATATTCGGAGGTTATTAACTGGAGGTGGAGATTTGTTTACCCTTGATCCAGAGAACTCCTGCTAGATGGGACTGCAGCGACTGACAGCTGCCGCATTATACACGGGGTGGCCTCCCGGTGCGGCTTTGGGTCTTCCTAACCACCGAGGACACAGCTCTACATCACATCGCCCAGGACTGGGTAATATTGCTATAACCGGGTGGATATTTGTGAAGAAGCATTTTTACCTACTGCCTTTCTTGCTGCTTACCCGCGATCACGGGGTTTCTATCATTGGAAGGAAAGCATACCTAATATAATACCTTCTAATTCTAAAGCTCACCTCAATTGAACTATCAGCTCCTATTATATACAGGCTTCCTACCTATCCTGATAATATTTAAGAATACATATACACTGTTGCAGATGGAATGTTTATTTTAATGTTTATATTCTACTATCAATGGGGTAGATCCAGAACTACGTGTGCCGTACGTTTATTCGCGGAGCGTATTTTCGTAAACGTAAGTTCGCTACACTCCCCTCGGCACACCCCTTGAACGTACAAATTTTGTCAAGATACGCTTCCCAAACCCTACCTTAACTTTTTCTCACGTAACTGCATACGTCCCCTAACGGAAGTATAGACTATGTGAATGTACGCCGCTTAGCACGCCCATACTGTACACTTTACATACAAACCTCCACCTACTTCACGTAAATCGCACGTATTGTTGTCTCACGTAAAATTGGCACGCCCACACGTAAGTATTTACGTGACACATACGTGAATTTCCCATACGTTCACAATTACGCTACGTGTATGTGCGTATTTTCTATGGTGCGCATGCGCATGCGTTACCATACGTAACTGCGAATTTACGTCACCGCCACACGTAAAATCGCGGAAAAGTGTAGTTCTGGATCTGCCCCAATGTGTTTAATTAAATTGAATCTTTTAGATACAAGGTTGCCATTTGTTTTTGTGTCATCAGAACCACCATAATAATTGTTTTATTTATTATTTTTTCTAAATTCATCATAGCGCTGTTTTCTATCTTTTTACTTTGTCACTCAACTGCACGCCAGCTTGCCTGGTTAATACAGTGCAGACTCTGTACTTATCTTGCTCACTTACCTGCATGCCAGCTTGCCTGGTCAATATTGTGCAGTCTCTGTACATACCTTGGTAACTCACCTGCATGCCAGCTTGCCTGGTCAATACAGTGTAGAATCTGTGCTTACCTTGTGAACACTTGCCTACATCTTAGCATGCCTTGGTATCTCTGCACTATTCTATTTATCCAGTCTTGTACTGGTACTGTGCTACTCCATCTGCACTATTCTATATTTCCAGTCCTTTACCGGTACTGAGCTGCTCACTCTGAACCTCTCTGATAATCCAGTCCTGTACTAGTACTGAGTTACTCCATCTGCTCCTGTTGGTATTTATCTTGCCTAGCCTTGACTGTCCTCTGTGCCTCCATCTTGGCACAAACATGCCTATGGTACCTGTATAGGTTTCACTTGTGCTTACCCTTGTGTAAGTCTTGCCTTTTCCTGTTTCCTCCTTTAGTACGAGTTACGGGCCATGACTTGCTGTTGGGGTGCATCCAAGTCCATCCTCACCATCGGAAGCTCTGGCGCATACCACCTGATAGTTAGATTCCGCACCTTGGTGTACCCGACTCATAACACCTCAACACATCAAAGGGTGTTATACAGAGACGTTTGACTCATGAGGGAGAACATAAAAACTGGTGCTCTAGCATTTCTGACGTCATCTATTATATAAAACACTGCCCTCTAGCGACCAAATGGTCATTAGAAGCAGCACTGAGGAAGGAGAGGAGTGTGTCCCTGCCGTGGCAAGTCCAGAAGAGCCCAGAGAACCGTACGAGTGACTCCAATCAATGGGAACCCAGACTCCAATCAAGTGCAGAAGTTTCAGCACATCCAGCACCGCTTCCCCAGAGAGATGCCAGCAAATGGTGAGTGCCCAAAACTTTTATTCTTTTATAACACCACACACTGCATCCACACACTTAGGATAGGACACGGTAACCACCGGAGGTAAGTGCACACATTAGGGAACATAATTAGTTAGGGAAATTTTTTTTTTTTTACATCCACACTTACTGTAATGTGTTAATGTATGTTTTGTCCACACTGTCTTTTTTTTTTTTTACACACACTACACACAGCGCGGCATGGTTAGAAGTCTTACCATTCTGATGCTGATATTACTACAAGGCTAAGCAATGCTTAGTCTTGTAGTTCTATCAGCACAGTATAGCTAAGGCTTTCAATCATGTAGCACTTTGTTTTTTTTAACTCCCGCGAGTTGCTGCGATTTTTTAAAGGTCTAATCGCAGTGCTTTTCAAAATCGCAGCAACACGTGTGATTTGATTTAAATTGCGGTAAAATCGCATCTTTGTGAATACCGTGATTTAAACCAAAAAATCGCGTGTAAATCGCGGCCTTCAAAAATCATTTTTTTTATTAAGTGCTCCTTAATCACTTTTATATACAGCAAGAAGGTAAAGCGATAGGCACTAAATTTCCCCCCACATATGCCAACATTTTTATGGCGTGGTGACAAGAGCAATGGGTTTACATACACCCCCTGGTGAAAGAACACCTTAAGGAATACCATAGGTACATTGATGATGTACTATTTATATTTATATGAATTCCTTGAAAACATTCTATATACATTTAAATAACAATAAAATGCATATTAAGCTGAGTTTTGCTACAAATCATTAACTGAATCTTAAGATAAGCAATGAGAAAAGTATGGTTACTACAGAAACATATAAGAAACCAACAGATACCAACTAATTTATCCCCAGATATAGTCAACATCACCCCAGGTGGTTGAAGTCAGTCCCTCTTAGTCAATTTGTACATATAAGAAAAAATTGTATGAGAAAATGGAAACGGAGAAGAATTGAAAACACAATTTTTACGGAAGGGATATGATGAAGAAGAAATCAACCAGCCCTTTAAAAAAGAAGAAAACATGGATAGAAAAAAGCTTTTAAAAGAAAAGAAGAAGAAGAAAGATAAGGAGAACATTTTTATGTGGTTCATTACACAGTTTAATTTAAATTATAAGGAAACAGAAGGGATTCTGAAAAAAGATTGGTACCTTCTATGAAGTGATCCAGACCTTAAAAATGTACTCACAGAAAAGCCAGTTTTCACATACAGAAGATACAATTATATTAAAAACACAGTAGTAAGCAGTGTTACCTCCACAATCAAAGATAAAGGAAAAATTCTCAGCAAAGGTTTTTACAACTGTGAAGTGTGCAACATGTGTAAATCTATAAGAGACACCAACAGAAAAATTATGCTTTTGCAGCCACTGCCACCATGCAAGAGAAAAAAATTCATGATTTTATCACCTGCAACTCAAAGAACTGTGTCTACCTTATTGAGTGCTCCTGCCACCTTCAATACATAGGAAGAACATCCAGAAGACTTAAAGAAAGGTGGGGAGAGCATATTAGAAACATAAAAAAGGATCCATGATTCACCTTCTTTCTATGTACTTTAAAAATGCATACACAATAGTGATCAAACATATCACAAGAATTTTAAGGATTAAAAAAATAGAGAATAATTGGAGATGCAATAACATGAAGGAATCCCTCGCAAGAAAAAAAATGGAACTGATACTTGACACTTTAACTCCGAATGAACTCAACGCTGCTTTGAACTGTTTTAACTTGACTTAACTTAACTTAACTTGACTTGTTTATGTGGCTTTATATGAATTTTTTATAAGTTTTAATTCTTTAAAGAATGCATATACGCAATTTACATAATGAATCGATACGTAGATTATGTAAAATAGTTACTACGCATGTGTAGTAGCTACTATCGGTATTTTAAGACCTTATGTGCAATACGTGTGGTGTTGTGAATCTGGGCCAGTATATCCAAGTACAATCACACAAAAAATTGAGACATAGTTTTTTGATTCTTTATTGAATTTCATACTCCACTTGAACTTTAACTTACATTCCTCATCTCTGTACCCTATCTTGAGCGCACTTGAGTTTTACCATTTCTATAGTGTATACTATAGTCACACCCTGTCCATACTATTACTCACACTGCCCATACTATCAGTCACACACTGGTAATACTATCAGTCACACAATACCCATACTATCAGTCACGTATTGTCCATACTATTATTCTCACACTACCCATACTATCACTCACACTCTACCCTCTCTGTTCTTTCTTACCTCTAAATTACTTCCTTTTTTCAATCTTCCTTTCTCTTTATCTTTCATGTATTCCCTGCTCCTTTTCTTTAATCCTGTCTTCTCCTTTTAATGCTGGGCTTGACGTCCATGAGTGCGCCGTTGCCAAGGAATAATAGTAAACAAATCTATCCAATCAGGAAAAACCCTGGTTGAAAAACAACCTGAGACCTTTCACAGTGCCACCTATCCTGTGTAAGACCTGGGAAAATCCCTTCTTTTTTCCTGGGTCTGAATCCCGGGTTATTAGACCCGGGTCAAGAACCCTGATACCTTTCACATTGCCACTCCACCCAGGTCGTCTGAGCTCAGTTTCGGGAATTTCACAAAAAACCCAGGTTTTTTGTGGCAATGTGAAAGGGGTATAATACTGATGGCCAACACATGTGGACCAACTTGCACAGTGCTCTGAAATCTAAAGAACGACCCTTACACTGCCAGACTTACTTGACCCAGCAGCCAGAAGAGGCCAATAAAAGCTAAAAATCTAAAAGCTCTAAATCATATATGACCTAAATGGATCATATAGCTCTATATTGAATCTTGAAGAGCATGTGACTAAATACTGTGGTTGATCTAAGAAAGATAGGAAGAATCTATGACCATTCCTGAAGTCAGCTCAGAGAATACACATATAATAAAACATGAGGAGCCCTTTGACAAAATCATTTTCAACCTCCACCTCCACCTATTGGACAGAGTTACTTTGTCTGACTTAATTATTAATGACTTGTACAGCAATAACAAATAAAAAATACTGAACTTTCAGTACTATATTATTGCTATACATCACGGTTATGTACTGTAGTGAGACAGAGTCTCACCACTGTCCAGAGCTTCTCTCTCTCTCTTTATTTTTCACCCAGCCAAAAGCTGCATAGTTTTCCAGCCAATCAGTACAGAGACTGAAAGACTCATGCAGATGACTAGCTGCAAGGGCCTCTTCTCAATCTCAGCAGCACCTCCCTCTTTTGCCAGAATTATCTTTCCCGAGTGGAAAGTTATTTTGTTTATTAGGCCACCTCCTACTGGAACTGATAATTGGCATATTGTGTGGCCAACTGTAATCTGAGTGGAGATCTATGTTCTGTCAGATCAACAAATGAATAAATCAATAAATGGTAAACCTATAGCCAAAGACTTTCTCTCAGGATTGTACAGAGAGTGGCTTGTTTATTGAAATGTGCCTAAACATTTTTTTTTTTATCTTGCACCCAGTGATAAGAATAGATCTTAGGAAACCATCCCAATATCTTCACAGTAGTGATGAAAGCAACTCACCTGGAATATTCGGGAGACTCTCGAAATTCGGGAAGTGCTCCTGGTACCCCGGGAGAGCCGACAAACCTCCTTCAGGGGACTTGAGGCTGTGGTTTCATGCAAACCACAGCCTCAAGTCTCCTTCCAGCATAGCAACACTATCATTCATGGTGGGTCTGATTCACACTTACACATGCGTAGTAGGTCATTTACACTATCTATGAACCAGCTCGGTACGTAGATTGCCTCCATGCGGTCTGTAAAGAGGAACCTTCATTTGTTTCATTTTTCTTGGGTAATTACTAAATAAATGAATGTCATTTTTACTTATTTTAAGTTTACTGACCTTGCTAAAATCATTGCTAAGAACTGAAGAATAACTGTTATATACACCTTGCTAAATTAAACTGTTGTGTTGAAAACCGTAATTTACAGCTGTTCTATTTTTAGAATGCTGTAGAACTCATGAGGAACTAAACAATCTGCAGTTGTCCATTTCTGACCCAAGAGAAATTCTAACATATACTATTTCTTCTGCTCTATCATTTTCTTATTACAGCTGAAGCAATCACACTTGTTTCCTTGCACAATCAAAAAGGACATTACAGATGTCAGTGGTCATATGTTTCAAGCAGATGAATTTCATTTAATCCCCATAAATGAAATTGCATCTAGAAAAATGGTATGTTGCTAGGAATCTCAAAGAAATGAATCTGAAATAATGCAAGGGTCATACCATGTCACTCTAACCTTTATTGTCAAAAAGAGGTGCAATGTTCATTTTAAATAAGTGTCAATTTTCTACTTTAAGAAATTCAAGGTGCATTACAAAACTTTTATTCTACAATATGTCTTTCTTTTCTGTGCCTAATTGGGCAGTTCAAGGGGAATCATTATTTTTACAGACACTTTACCTGCATTCAAGCTATTTTTTGGGGATTTTGCAATCATAAGTAAAACAAGCATTCCTAGCTTTATGTTAAGCAATAAAAATGCCTGCTACATCTATGAATTTACATTTATTAATGATTTAGTACAGTATTTAAATTTACATTAGCTTTTCAGGTTGATTATTATTATTATTATTATTATTATTATTATTACAGATGCGGGCTATACCGAGCCTATTGTGTGGGCTAGAGGAGGCCACTCACCTCGCACGCACCTCACATCATTAACCTTATACTTTAGACTGCATGGTCATCCTTGCTTAAAATGGGAATGACTCAGAAGTCTTGCCATGCCCTCACTGCATGTCCTCCTCAATGTCTTCTAAATACTTTCCCGTCTCCCACCTAGTTTCATTGATATCCATATTCTGCCCTGTGTTTCACCACTGGAACTCTTCCAGTAAGTAAATCTGGAATCACAGGATCCAGATCTGTACTGTGAAGGATGAGTGGGCATTCAAACCCTTTTTTTTTTTTTCAAGAAGTCTGGATTTCTTCTATTATTATTATTATTATTATTAATAATAATAATATTAATATTATTAATATTACATGCAAACATTGAATATAAATTTGTATGCTCTGTTAAATATATTAATTTTCAAGAAAAGTTGTATCCATGCTGTATGTTCAATATGTGTCCAGCTCTTTCAGTAAATAAGACAGTTACATGATCTATATTAAACCTCCTTCCCATTTATTCTAAAGGCTATTTGCACAGTTCAAAAGATGAAAATTTCCCCAGAGAGTTGTCTGCTTCAGCCATGAATATATTGTAATATAAAACCATTTCATGATTAAATAGAAGACGGAGAATAGTTATTTTTTATTGGATAAATAAATAAATGCTCTCCAATACACACATGCATGTCTACATGCATTGCAATTCAATGGCAGTATTGGAGTAAAGATGCTGCATAGCAACATGGTAATATAGGAGTATAGAAAAATATATATATATATACAATGGGGTAGATCCAGAACTACGTGTGCCGTACGTTTATTCGCGGAGCGTATTTTCGTACACGTAAGTTCACTACACTCCCCTCAGCACACCCCTTGCACGGACGTATTTTGTCAAAATAGGCTACCCAAACCCTACCTTAACTTTTTCAAACGTAACAGCATACGTCCGCTAACATACGTACAGACTACGTGAACGTACGCAGCTTAGCAGGCCCATACTGTACACTTAAATACCACCCCCCGCCTACTTCACGTAAATCGCACGTATTGTTGACTCACGTAAAATTGGCACGCCCACATGTAAGTATTTACGTGACACATACGTGAATCTTCCATACGTTCACAATTACGCTACGTGAATGTGTGTATTTTCTATGGTGCGCATGTGCAGTGCATACGAATCTGCGATTTTACGTCTCCGTCACACTTAAAATCGCGGAGAAGCGTAGTTCTGGATCAGGCCCAATGTATACAATGTATATATATATATATACAATGTACTTTTTTTTCTCTTTTTGACATTTTACTAACAATTGAAAATGTTGTGAAAATGAGTTGTGAGAGTAAAATAATAACTGAGAAAGGGCTCACTAAGACTGTAACACTGGAAAGCCTTTGTGTCCACAAGGACTTGTCTATCATAAAACCCAGGCAATTGGATTACACTTTTACAGAAAAATGTCAATCATTGCTTAAACCACATCACAGGTATGAGTCAATGAGACAAACTTCTTTGACACTAGTTTTATTGTTGCCATGTGTTGAATATTTTTTTAGTAACAAATCTTTTATTTTAAGTGTCTCCCCTTATATGTGTGTGTATGGATAGATAGAGCGGCGGCCCACACACAGAATTGCTGATCCACATCCCTATATGTAGGAGAGCAGGGCAATCCCCCTGCTTTTCTACATACAGATTGTGAATCCGCCAGCAGGTTCCTACCTTAAGTATTCTGCATGGAAACCTTTCTGTGTGGAATACTGCATCGTACATAAACATAGAAACATAGAAAGTGACGGCAGATAAAAGCCACATGGCCCATCTAGTCTGCCCATTTGTTTATTGAAAACTATACTGACCCTAGACCCTATTTACCCTCAATGTGGTTTACAATTTAGGATACCCTTATATTTATCCCAAGCATGTTTAAATTGTTCTACTGTATTGGCCTCAACCACCTCAGATGGGAGAATATTCCACTTATCTATCACCCTTTCAGTGAAGTAATTTTTCCGCACATTTCCTTTGAATCTACCACCCTCCAGTTTATATTCATGCCCTCGTGTTCTATTACACCTTTTCTTTTGAAAAATGCTACCATCCTCTAGCCGGTCACAACCCTTGATGTATTTGAAAGCTGCAATCATGTCCCCCCTCTCCCTTCTCTGCTCCAAGCTATACATTTATAC